>JAINDJ010000175.1:0-47180 GCA_019845555.1 Aristolochia fimbriata
ACTTCTCCTTTTTGATCATTCAATGCACCTAGACTCGAGCAATATTCTTAAATCTTCGTGGAAACCTTAGCTTCCTTAGACACTTAGGACTCCTTTTCCCAAGTTTTGGACTTGATTGGATGTCAGGTTCCGAGATTTTTGCGACTCGAGTGGCTGAGTAATCGGCGGCGGTCGCCAAAATAAGCTTAAAATGGCGCCGGTCGTGCCAGCACAGGCGTAGCACTTTGGAAGGGAAAGAGTTCTGGTCGTGTTAGGCAGCTTTCTCGTCCATTTTCTGGCGCTCGTCGATTTTCTGGCGGCGGTCGCGCCATTTTCTGGCGACGCCTTGTTTTCAGCGGCGGTCGCGCCCGTCTCTATCAACATCTTTATGCTAAAAATCCTCATATCTTCTAGCATTTTAGCTCTGATTTCGATGATTCTTGTTGTGTTGGACTCTGAGAGAGAAAAGGATTAATATGAGACATATTTCCATGATTTTTATGATGAATATTGACTTGAGAATGTATTTTTAATTCTAATTAAGGACTAAAAATAGTGTCTTTTAGACACTTATCAAATATACTTATTGAAACAAATTTCTTGAAATTATATTACTATAGCCTTCAACAATGATTTCTCTCCAAATTCCTTACTATATCCTTTTTAAGCCAATTTTCTTTTTAAAATTCCTTTAAAATAGTTTTGAACATAATTTTTTTCAAATTTGGCATTCCACAGGTTTTCAGCCCATTGATTTTACTTCAAATTCCCTTACTTTTGGCCTTTAATTAAGATTTTCATATTATTCGCTCTCTATAACTTTCAACTCTGATTTTTTAAAAATTCTCTTTCTACAACCTTCAGCCATTAATATCTTTAAAAATCCATCATTGTAGCCTTAAACTAAGAGTTTTACTAAAATTTCCTAGCCATTATTTTCTTTAAAGTCCCCTTACTATAAACTTAAACCATGATTATTCTTTAAATTCCCTTACTAATGCCTTCAGCAATGATTTTTTTCAAAATCTATAACTATAACCTTGTCAAAGAATTTATTCCAATTCTCTAACATATGCCTTGGGTCATTTTTTTTGTGAAAAGTCCCTTTGTAGCCTTCAACCATTTTTTTCTTTTAAATTCTCATCCTATAGCCATTTTCCAAGTTTTTCTCGATTCCCATACTATAGCCTTCAACCATAGTTTTCTTAAATTTAATTACTATAGCCTTCAACCATGATTTTTCCTCAAAATCCCTTATAGCCTTCGATTTTGATTTTTATTAAAAATTCCTTTACTTTACCTTTCAGCTCTAATTTTTTCCTTAAATACGGCTTAAAAAACCTTCAGGCAAGTTTTTTTTTTCTTAAAAGCACTTACTATAGCCTTAAACAATGATTTTCTTAAAATTCCCTTACAATATCTTTCAACCATGCGTTTTCTTCAAATTCCCAACCTACAGACTTGTGCCAAAAATTACTTGAAATACCATAGCAATTAGCTATAAAATTTGTCAATATTCTCTTACTTCGCTTCAACCATGATTTCTCTTCATATTCCAGTTCCATAGCCTTTGTGCATGATTTTGTTAAAACTCCTTACTAAACTGAACCAAATTTTTTTTTCTTGTTACTCTTACTATTGCCTTCAGCCATTATTTTACTTTAAATCTCTTACTATAGCCTTCAATTATATGGGATTTTTCTTTTTAAGTTCCATTACTATAGCCCTAAACCATGTTTTTTTCTTAAAAATTCCTTTACTATAGCTTCAACCATGATTTTCTTCAAATTCCCTTACTATTGAGGTTCAGCCATGATTTTTCATCATTTATTACTATAGCCTTTATGCTGTGAAATTTCTTGTCAAGTCCCTTACAATAGTAGCCTCCAGCCATAATTTTTCTTTAAATTCATCTACTATATCCTTTTTTCATTATTTTTGAAAATATTCCCTTAATATGGCCTTGAACCATAGTTTTTTTCAAATTGTATTATTATAGCCTGCAGAAATAATTTTTAATTAAATTCTTCTTACTATCAGTTTCAATTTTCTAAATTTTCCTTTGCATTCCTGTCAACTCTGATTTTTTATTGGAAATTCACTTTCACGCAGATCGACCACGTTTTTTTGGTTAAAAAATCCCCTTACAATAGCCTTAAACCATGATTTTTCTTAAAATTCCGACTTTTTTTTACCGACGAACCTTCATTTTCTTCAAATTTGGTGACCACATCTTTAAGCCTTGATTTATTTCATATTCCCTAATGTAGCCATTAATTGCTTTTATATTATTTTTCTTTTTATAGTTATAGTCTCCAACTCTGATTTTTTAAAAATTCTCTTACAACAACCTTCAGCCATTATTTTCCTCAAAAATCCATTACTATAGTCAGAAGTATGAGTTTTACATGAATTCCCTAACCATTATTTTTTTTAAATTTCCTTACTATAACCTTAAACCATGATTATTCCTAGAATTCCCAAACAAAGGCCTTCTACCACTATTTGTTTTAAAATATCCTCACTATAGCTTGGTACCATGAATTTCTTCCAATTCTCTCACAATAGCCTTTTAGTCAGATTTTTGTTAGAAGTCCCTACTGTAGCCTTCATCCATTTTTTTCTTCAAATTCTCTTAGAAAAGTCTTTTCCCTAGGTTTTGTTTAAGATTCCCCATACTATAGCCTTAAACCATAGTTTTCTTAAAATTCAATTACTAGAGCCTTCAGCTATGATTTTTCGTCAAAATCCTTTACAGCCTTTGGTTTTGATTTTCTTTAGAATTCCCTTTCTATACCATTCAATCTCTGATTTTTCCTTAAATGCTTTTACTAAACCTTGGCAAGTTTCTTTTTTTCTTTGAACCACCATTTTTCAAAATTTCTTTACTATAGCCTCTAACCGTGATTTCCCTTTAAGTCCATACTATATCCTTTAGCCATGATTTTTTTTTAAACTCCTTTACAAGAGACTTGAACCTCCATGTTCTTCAATTTACAACCACAACTTGCAGCCATGATTTTTGTTTCAAATTCCCTTTAAGTAGCCTTTAATTAAGATTTTTCATGTTAATAGCTCTCTATAGCCTTCAACTCTGAGTTTTTTAGAATTTTCTTACAACAATCTTCAGCCAAATTTTTTTTTTAAAATCCTTTACTATAGCCTTTTAAACTATGAGTTTTACTAAAATTCCCAAGCCATTATTTTCTTTAAATTCTCTTACTATAACCTTAAACCATGATTTTTCCTTAAATTCCTTACTAAGGGTTTCAGCCATGATTTTTTTAAAATTCCCTAACTATAGCCTTGTGCCTTGAATTTCTTCCAATTCTCTCACAATAGCCTTTAGTCTGATTATTTGTGAGAAGTTCCTTACTGTAGCCTTCAACCATTTTTTCCTTAAAATTCTCTTACAAAAGCCTTTTTCCTTGTTTTTGTTTTAAGATTCCCATACTATAGAGTTCAACCATGGCTTTCTTAAAATTCAATTACTATAGCCTTCAGCCTTGAATTTTCCTTAAAATCCTTTTAGCCTCTCGGTTTTGTTTTTTAATAAAAATTCCTTTACTATACCATTCAGCTATAATTTTTCCTTAAACACGCTTTTACTAAAACCTTCAAGCAAGTTTTTTCTTTAAAATCCCTCACTATAGCCCTAAACCATGATTTTTCTTAAAAATTCCCTTATAATCTCTTTCAACCATGAGTTTATTCAAATTCCCTTCCTATAGCCTTGTGGCAAAATTTCTTCAAATTCTTTCCATAGAAATTAATTAAATTTTTATTTTGTCAAAATTCCCTAAGTATATAGCCTCGACCTAAGATTTTTCAAACTCCATTCTATTGCCTTTGGCCCATGATTTTCATTAAAAATCCCTTACTTATAGCTTATAAACCACAATTTTTTTACATTCTCTTCTATAGGCTTCAGCCATAATTTTTACCTCAAATCTTACTTTAGCCTTCAATTATGATTTTTTTTTTAAATTCCATTACTACAACCTTAAACCATGATTTTCTTAAAATTCCCAAACTATAGCCTGCAACCATGATTTTTCTTTAAATCCCTTTGCTATAAAGTTTCAGCCATGTTTTTTCTTCAAATTCCATTCTATGGCCTTGAGCAACTATTTTTAAAATTATCTTAATATATCCTTGAGTAAAATTTTTTGTCAAAATCCCTTTTACTATATCCTTCAACCTTTATATTTCTTCAAATTCATTTACTATAGCCATTTTTCATGATTTTAGAAAATATTTCCCTAAGATAGCCTTGATCCATTTTTTTTCTTCAAATTCTATTATTATAGCCTACAACAAAGAGTTTTCTTAACATTCCTTACAATAACATTCAGTTTTTCATTTTTCTTAAATTTTTTTATTGTTCAAATCAACTCTGATTTTTTCTTAAAATTCTCTTTCTACATGTATCGGTAAAGTTTTTTATTCAAAATCTCTTACTAAAGCCATAAACCAAGATTTTTCTTAAAATTCCCTTCCAATTGCCTCTCAATCATTATTTTTTCTTCAAATTCCCCTTTCTATGGCCTTGTGCAAACGATTTTCTTCAAATTCTCTTACTATAGGGTTTCAAATCACTTTTTTTTCTCAAATTTTTCTTTACTATAGCCTTCAACCATGATTTCTATTCAAATTTCTAACTATATCCTTTATGATGATTATTTTTAAATTCCTTTACAATAGTCTTGAACCACCATTTTTCCAATTTATGAACCATAGCTTTCAGCCATGATTTTACTTCAAATTCTCTCATTGTAGCCTTTAATTAAGATTTTCATATTATTCGCTCTCTATAGCCTTCAACTCTGATTTATTAAAAATTCTCTTACTACAACCTTCAGCCATTATTTTCTTTTTTTTTTAAATTCCATTACTATTGCCTTAAACAATGAGTTTTACTTAGATTCCCTAGCCATTATTTTCTTTAAATTCTTTTACTATAACCTTAAATGATGATTATTCTAAAAAATTCCCTTACTATACCCTTGCCATGAATTTTTTCCAATTCTCTCACAATAACCTTTAGTCAGATTTTTGTGAAAAGTCCCCTTATTGCAGCCTTCAACCATTTTTCATTCAAATTCTCTTACTAAAGCCTTTTTCCTAGTTTTTTCCTTTTTGATTCCCATACTAAAGCCTTCAACCATAGTTTTCTTAAAATTAATTACTAGAGCCTTCGAATACGATTTTTGCTCAAAATCCCTTTTAGCCTTTTGTTGATTTTTTATTAAAATTACCTGACTATACCATTCAGCTATAATTTTTTCCTTAAATGCTTAACAAACACCTTAGGGCATTTTTTCCTCTAAAATTCCTTACTTCAGCCTTAAACTGTGTTTTTCTTAAAATTGCTGCCCAATATCTTTCAACCATTAGTTTTTCGGAAATTGCTTCCCTATAGCTTTGTGCCAAAAATTTCTTCAAATTCTCTTACCAAAGCAATTAGTGGTGTTTTTTGTCAAAATTCCCCTACTATGGCCTTCGACCATGATTTCTCTTCAAATTCCATTTTATAGCCTTTTGGCCATGATTTTCGTTAAAACTCCCTTGCATATAGCCTATGAAGAACAATTTTTTTTACATGTTCTTAATATAGCCTTCAGCCATTATTTTACTACAAAATCTCTTACTAAAGCCTTCAATTATGATTTTCTTTAAATTCCATAACTATAGACATAAACCATTATTTTCTTAAAATTCCCTTACTATAGCCTTCAGCCATGATTTTTCTTCAAATTCCCTTTACTATAGAGTTCAGCCATGATTTTTCTTAAAATTCTTTTACTATAGCCTCAGCTACCTAATTTCTTCAAATTATTTTTAATATATCCTTCAGTCAAAATTTTGGTAAAATCCTTATTATAGCCTTTAACTATTATTTTTGTTCAAATTCATTTTACTATAGTCATTTTGATATATTAGAAAATATTTCCATAGATAGACTTGAACCATTGTTTTCTTCAAATTTTATTCTTATAGCCTGCAACAATGATTTTTCTTAAAATTCCCTTACTATAGCATTCAGTTTTCATTTTTCTTAAATTTTCTTTACTGTTCCGCCATCTATGATTTTCTTAAAATATACTTTCTACTAGAATGAGCCATTTTTTTTTAAAATCCCACTCTATAGCCTTAAACCACGATTTTTTTAAAATTTCCTTCCAATAGCTTTCAATCATTATTTTTCTTGAAATAACCCTTATCTATAGCTTTGTGTAAAGAATTTCTTCAAATTCTCTTACTATAGCCTTCAATCATTTTTTTTCTCAAAATTTAATTTCTATGGCCTTCAACCTTGATTTCTCTTCAAATTCCATACTAAATCCTTTTAGCCATGATTTGTTTTAAAAACCCCTTAAAATGGACTTGAACCAACATTTTCCAAATTTGAGACCACAACTTTCAGCCTAGATTTTATTTCAAATTCCCTAACTATAGCCGTTAATTAAGATATTTCATATTATTCGCCTCTATAGCCTTCAAGTCTGATTTTTTAAAAAATTCTCTTACAACCTTCAGCCATTATTTTTTTTAAATATCATTTTACTATTGCCTTTAAACTATGAGTTTTACTAAAATACCCTAGCCATTATTTTCTTTCAATTCCCTTACTATAACCTTTAAACCATGATTATTCCGTAAAATTCCTTACTAAAAGGCCTTCAGCCATGATTTTTTTTAAAATTCTCTAAGTATAGCCTTTGTGCCATGAATTTTGTCCATTTCTCTTACAATAGCCGTTAGTCAGATTTTTTCTATGAGAAGTCCCTTACTGTAGCCTTCAACCATTTTTTCCTTTAAATTCTCTAATTGTAGCCTTTTTCGTAGTTTTTCTTTCAGATTCCCATACTATAGCCTTCAATCATAGTTTTCTATCAATTATATTACTATAGCCTTCAACCATGATTTTTTTCTTTAAAATCCCTTATTGCCTTCGGTTTTGATTTTTTAATAAAATTTTTTGTTACTATTCCATTCAGCTCTAATTCTTCCTTAAACGCTTTTACTAAACCTTCAAAAAAAGTTTTTTCTTTTACTATAGCCTTAAAACCATGATATTTCTTAAAATTCCTTACAATATCTTCAACTATGAGTTTTCTCCAAATTCCTTTCCTATAGCCTTGTGCCAAAACTTTCTTCAAATAGCGTAGTAATCATTCATAATTTTTTCAAAATTCCATTGCTATAGCCATTGACCATGATTTCTCTCCAAATTCCATTCTATAGCCTTTGGGCCATGATTTTTGTTAAGACTCCCTCACCTATAACTTATGAACCACATTTTTTTTTACGCCCACTTAGTAAAGCTTTTGAGCCATAATTTTACTTCAAATTTCTTACTATAGCCTTCAATTATGATTTTTCTTTTTAAATTCCATTATTCTAGCTTTTAAACCATGATTTTTTTTAAAATATCCTTACTATGGCCTTCAACCATGATTTTTCTTTAAATTCCCTTACTATAGAGTTCAGCCATGATTTTTTTTAAATTCCCATACTATAGCCATGTACCACGAATTTTTTTTCAAATTATCTTAATATATACTTTAGTCAAAATTTTGGTCAAAAAGTCCCTTACTATAGACTTCAACCATTATTTTTTTCTTCAAATTCATTTACTGTAGCCTTTTTTTCATGATTTTGAAAATTTTCCTTAAGATAGCCTTGAACCATTGTTTTTTAAAATTCTATTATTATTGCCTACAACAATGATTTTTTCTTAAAATTTCCTTACTATAGCATTCAATTTTCATTTTTCTTAAATTTCCTTTTACTGTTCCCATCATCTCTAATTTTTCTTTAAATTCATTTTCTACACGATCGGCCATGTTTTTTTTTTATTAAAAATTCCTTACTATTGACTTAACCAAGATTTTTCATAAAATTCTTGTTCCAATAGCCTTTAGTCATTATTTTTCTTGAAATACCCTTTCTATAGCCTTGTGCAACGAATTTCTTTGAAATTTTCTTACTATAGCCTTTAATCATTTTTTCAAAATTTCTTTACTATAGCCTTCAACCATGATTTCTCTTCAAATTCCTTAGTATATCCTATAGCCATGATTTTTTTAATATTTGTTTACAATACACTTTAACCACCATTTTCTTCAAATTTGCTGACCACTACTTTTGGCCGTGGATTTTAAATTCCCTTACTATAGCCTTTAATTAAGATTATTCATATTATTCGCCTCGATAGCCTTCAACTCTGATTTCTTAAAATTCTTTTAAAACAACCTTCAGCCATTATTTTCATTAAAATCCATTACTATAGCCTTGAACTATAAATTTTACTTAAATTCCCTTTGTCATTATTTTATTTAAATTCCCTTACTATAACCTTAAACCATGATTATTCCTAAAATCCCCTTACTAAGGCCTTTCAACCATGATTTTTTTTCAAATTCCCCTAACTATAACCTTTTTGCCTAGTTTTCTTTTTAAGATTCCCATACTAGAGCCTTTCAACCATAGTTTTCATAAAACTCAATTACTATAGCCTCTAGCCATGATATTTCCCCAAAATCCCTTATAGCCTTTAGTTTTTATTTTTATTAAAATTCCTTTGTATACCATTAATCTCTGATTTTTTCCCTAAATATGCTTCCCTAAAACCTTCAGGGTAAAGTTTTTTTCTTTTAAAACCCTTACTATTGCCTTAATCCATGATATTTATTAAAATTCCCATACAATATCTTTTCAACCATGAGTTTTCTTCAAATTCGCTTCCAATAGCCTTGTGCGAAAAATTTCTTTAAGTTCTTCAATCGTGAGCAATTAGTCATCAATTTTTTTAAAATTCCTTACTATATAGCCGTCGACCACGATTTCTCTTCAAATGCCATTCTTTAGCCTTAGGCCTTGATTTCCATTAAAAACTCCCTTACTTATAGCTTATAAACCACAATTTGTTTTGCATTCTCTTTCAATAGCCTTCAGCCATAATTTTACTTCAAATATGTTACTATTGCCTTCAATTATGACTTTTCTTTAAACTCCATTACTATAGCCTTAAACCATGATTTTTCGTAATATTCCCTTACAATAGCCTTCAACCTTTATTTTTCTTCAAATTCCCTTACTATAGAGTTCAGCCATGATTTTTCTTCAAATTCCCATACTATAGCCTTGTGCCACTAATTTCTTTTAATTATCTTAAAATATCCTCCAGTCAAAATTTTGGTCAAAAGTCCCTTGTTATAGCCTTCAACCATTATTATTCTACAAATTCATTTACTATAGCCTTTTTTCATGACTTTCAAAAATAATTCGTTAAGATGGCCTTGAACCATAGTTTTCTACACAGTCTATTATTATTGCCCGAACAATGATTTTTCTTAAATTTTGTTACTAAAGCATTTAGTTTTCAATTTTTTTTTAAAATTTCTTTTACAGTTCCCCATTAACCTATTTTTTTATTAAAATTGTCTTTCTACAAGCATCAGGCAAATATTTTTTATTTAAAATCCCTTACTTTAGCCTTAAACCAAAATGTTTCTTAAATTCCCTTCCAAGAGCCTTCAATCATTATTTTCCTTCAAATACCCTTTCTATAGCCTTGAACAACGAATTTTTGAATATCGCTTACTATAGCCTTCAATCATTTTTTTTCTCAAATTTTGTTTACTTTTTAGCTTTCAACCGTGATTTCACTTCCAAATTCCTAAGTATATCCTTTTAGCCATGATTTTTTAAAATTCCTTTACAATAGTTTGAACCACCATTATCTTCAAAAGTTGGCTACCACAACTTTCAGCCATTATTTTACTTCACAAATTCCCTTTATCTGTAGCCTTTAATTAAGATTTTTGATATTACTTCCAATTCTCTAATGCCTTCAAGTCCGGTTTTTAAAAAATTCTCTTACTACTTCTTCAGCCATTGTTTTCATTAAAATCCATTAATATAGCCTTTAAAATTTGAATTTTACTAAATTTCCCTGGCCATTATTTTCATTGAATTGTCTTACTATGACCTAAACCATGATTATTCCTAATATTCTCTAACTAAGGCCTTCAGCCATGATTTTTGATTTCCTTAACTGTAGCTTTGTGCAATGAATTTCTTCCAATTCTCTCACAATAGCCTTTAGTCAAATTTTTTGTGAGAAGTCCCTTACTATAGCCTTCAACCATTTTTTCGTTCAAATTCTCTTACTAAAGCCTTTTTCCTAGTTTTCCTTTTTAATTCCCATACTAAAGCCTTATATCATATTTTTCTTAAAATTTAATTACTCGAGCCTTCAGCTATGATTTTTCCTCAAAAACCCTTTTAGCCTTCAGTTTTGATTTTTATTAAAATTACCAGACTATACCATTAAGCAGTAATTTTTCCTTAAATACGCTTACAAACACCTCCAGGCATGTCTTTTTCTTTAAAATCCCTTACTGTAGCCTTAAACCGTGATTTTTCTTAAAATTCCCTTACAATATCTTTCAACCATTAGTTTTCTTCAAATTTCTTTCCTATAGCCTTGTGCTAAAAATTCCTTCAAATTCTTTTACCATTGCAATTAGTGGTAAATTTTGTCAAAATTTCCTTACTATAGCCCTGACCATGATTTCCCTTCAAATTGCATTTTGTATCCTTTGGCCATGATTTTTCGTTAATGCTCCCTTGCATATAGCTTATGAACAACAATTTTTTACATTCTCTTAATATAGCTTTAAACCATTATTTTATTTCAAATCTCTTACTATAGCCTTCAATTATGATTTTTCTTTAAATTCCATTACTATAGACATAAATCATTATTTTTGTTAAAATTCCCTTACAGTATGGCCTTCAACCATGATTTTTCTTCAAATTCCTTTACTATAGTGTTCAACCATGATTTTTTTTCTTCAAATTCATTTACTATAGCCTTGTGCCAATGAATTTCTTCAAATTATCTTAATATATACTTGAGTCAAATTTTTTGTCAAAGTCCCTTATTTATAGCCTTTAACCACTATTTTTTGTTAAAATTCATTTACTATAGTCATTTTTGTTATTTTAGAAAATATTTCCCCTAAAGATAGACCTGAACCTTTGTTTTCTTCAAATTCTATTATTATTGCTTGCTACAATAATTTTTCTTAAAAATTCTTTACTATAGCATTCTGTTTTTCATGTTCTTTAAATTTCCTTTATTATTCTTGTCATCTCTGATTTTTCTTAAAATTCTATTTCTACAAGTATTTGCCATGTTTTTTTTATTTAAAATCCCATACTATAACCTTTCACCATGATGTTTTAAAATTCACTTCCAACAGCCTTCAGTCATTATTTTTCTTCAAATAATACCCTATCTATGGTCTTGTGCAAAGAATTTCTTCAAATTCTCTTTCTATTGCCTACAATTATTTTTTTTCTCAAAATTTCTTTTCTGTGGCCTTCAACCTTGATTTCTCTTCAAATTCCATACTATATCCTTTAGCAATCATTTGTTTTAAAAATCCCTTAAAATAGTTTTGAACCACTAAAATACCCTAGCCATTATTTTCTTTCAATTCCCTTACTATAACCTTAAACCATGATTATTCATAAAATTCCCTTACAAAGGCCTCCAGCCATGATTTTTTTTCAAATTCCCTAACTATAGACTTGTGCCATGAATTTCTTCCAATTCTCTTACCATAGCCTTTAGTCAGATTTTTTGTGAGAAGTCCCTTTCTGTAGCCTTCAACCATTATTTCCTTCTAATTCTCTTACTATAGCCATTTTCCTAGTCTTTCTATAAGATTCCCATACTATAGCCTTCAACTTTGATTTTTTAAAAATTCTCTTACTACAACCTTCAGCCATATTTTTCTATAAAAATCCATTACTATAACTTAAAACTAAGAGTTTTACTATGCTTCCCCAGCCATTATTTTCTTTAAATTCCTTTACTATAACCTTAAACCATGATTTATTTAAAAATCCCCTTACTAACTCCTTCACCCATGTTTTTTTTTCAAATTCCCTAACTCTAGCCTTGTGCCACAAATTTCGTCCAATTCTCTTACAATAGCATTTAGTCAGATTTTTTGTGAGAAGTTCCTTGTTGTACCCTTCAACCATTTTTTCCATCAAATTCTCTTACTATAGCCTTTTTCCTAGTTTTTCTTTAAGATTCCCATACTATAGCCTTCATCCATACTTTTCTTAAAATTCTATTACTATAGCCTTCAGCCATGATTTTTCTTCAAAATCCTTTATAGCCTTCAGTTTTGATTTTAATTAAAATTCCCTAACTATTCCTTTCTGCTCTAATTTTTTTAAATACTTTTTTACTAAAAAAACCTCCATGGCAAGTTTTTTTTTTTAATATCCCTTACTATAGCCTTTTAAACCATAATTTTTCATAAAATTCCTTACAATATCTTTCAACTATGAGTTTTCTTCAAATCCCTTCCTATAGCCTAGTGCCAAAATCTTTTCAAATTCTCTTTACCATAGCAATTAGTCATAAATTTTGTCAAAATTCCCTTACTATAGCCTTCGGCCATGATTTCTCTTCAAATTCCATTCTATAGCCTTTGACTATGATTTTCGTTAAAGCTCCCTTTACTGATAGCTTATAAACCACAATTTTTTTTATACATTCTCTTACTTGCAGCCTTGAGCCATAATTTTACTTCATATCTCTTACTATAGTCTTCAATTATGATTTTTCTTTAAATTCCATTTCTATAGCCTCAAACGATGTTTTTTTGTAAAATTCCCTTACTATAGCCTTCAGCCATGATTTTTCTTCAATTTCCCTTACAATAGACCTCAACCATGATTTTTCTTCAAATTCCCATACTATAGCCTTGTGCCAACAATTTCTTCAAATTATCTTAATATATCCTTCAGTCAAAATTTTGGTCAAAAGTGCCTTACTATAACATTAACCCAATATTTTTCTTTAAATTCACTCACTATAGCCTTTTATCATGATTTTTTAAAATATTCCCTTAAGATAGCCTTGAACCACAGTTTTCTTCAAATTCTATTATTATAGCCTGCAACAATGACTTTTCTTGAAATTCCCTTACAAATTCAGTTTTCATTTTTCTAAATTTCCTTTACAGGTCCCATATATCTAATTTTTCTTAGAATTTTCTTTCTACAAACATTGGTCAAGTTTTTATTCAAAATCCCTTACTATAGCCTTAAACTAAGATTTTTCTTAAAATTCTGTTCCAGCCTTCAGTCATTATTTTTCTTCAAATACCATTTCTATTGTAGTGTGCAACGAATTTCTTCAAATTCTCTTACTATTGACTTCAATCATTTTTTTCTCAAAATTTCTTTAGTATAGCCTTCAACCATGATTTCTCTTCAAATTCCTTACAATATCCTTTAGCCATTTTTTTTTTTAAAAATTACTTTAAAATAGTATTCAACCACCATTTTCTTCAAATTTGGCAACCACAACTTTCTGCCTTCATTTCACTAGAAATTCACTTACTATAGCCTTTAATTAATATTTTTCATATTATTCGCTCTCTCTAGCCTTCAACTCTAATTTTGTAAAAATTCTCTTACTACAACCTTCAACCATTAGTTTTTTAAAAATTCATTACTATAGCCATAAACTTTGAGTTTTACTAAAATTCCCTAGCCATTATTTTCTTTAAATTCCTTACTATAACCTTAAACCATGATTATTCCTATAATCCCCTTACTAGGCCTGGAGCCACGATTTTTTCAAATTCCCCTAACTATAGCTTTATGCCACGAATTTCTTCCAATTCTATTACTATAGCCTTTGGCCAGATTTTTTGTGAGAAGTCCCTTACTGTAGCCTTCAACCATTTTTTTTTCCTTCAAATTCTCTTACTATAGCCTTTTTCCAAGTTTTTCTTTAAGATTCCCATACTATAGCCTTCATCCATACTTTTCTTAAAATTCTATTACTATAGCCTTCAGCCATGATTTTTTTCCTCAAAATCCTTTATAGTATTTTGATTTTATTAAAAATTCCCATACTATACCATTCTGCTCTAATTTTTCCTTAAACACGCTTACTAAAACCTTCTGGCAAATTTTTTTCTTTAAAATCCCCTTACAATAGCCTTAAACCAAGAATTTTCTAAAATTTTGTTTACAATATCTTTCAACCATGAGTTTTCTTGAAATCCTTTCCATAGCCTTGTGCCGAAACTTTTTTAAAATTTTCTTACCATTGCAATTTGTCATAAATTTTTTCAAAATTTCCCTTTCTATAGCCTTCGACCATGATTTCTCTTAAAATTCCATTCTATAGCCTTTGACAATGATTTTCATTAAAACTCCCTTACTTATAGCTCATGAACCACAATTTTTTTTAACATTATTTTACTCTAGCTGTTCTGCTATAATTTTACTTAAAATCTCTTATTATAGCTTTCAATTATGATTTTTCCTGTAAATTCCATTCCTATAGCCTTCAACCATGATTTTTCGTATAATTCCCATACAATAGCCTTCAACCATGATTTTTCTTCAAATTCCCTAACAATAGAGTTCAGCCAAGACTTTTCTTCAAATTCCCTGACTATAACCTTGTGCCACGAATTTCTTCAAATTATCTTAATATATCCTTCAGTCAAAATTTTCGTCAAAAGTCCTATACTATAGCCTTCAACCATTATTTTCCTTTTAAATTCATTTACTATAGCATTTTTACATGATTTTTGAAAATGTTCCCTTAAGATAGCCTTGAACCATTTTTTTTTTTTCAATTTCTATTATTAATGCCTGCAACAAAAATTTTCTTAAAATTCGCTTACTAAAGCATTCAATTTACATTTTTCTTAAATTTCCTTTACTGTTCCTGTCAACTCTGATTTTTCTGAAAATTCTCTTTCTACAAGCTTCGCCAAGTTTTTTATTGAAAATCCTATACTATAGCCTTAAACCATGATTTTTCTTAAAATTCCTTCCAAGGGCCTTCAGTCTTTATTTTTCTTGAATACCCTTTCTTTTAGTCTTGTGCAACGAATTTCTTCAAATTCTCTTACAATAGCCTTCAATCATTTTTTTTCAAAATTTCTTTACTATAGCCTTCAACCATGATTTCTCTTCAAATTCCTTTCTATATCCTTTATCCATTATTTTTTTAAATTCCTTTACAAGAGTCTTGAACCTCCATTTTCTTCAAATTTGGCGACCACAACTTTCAGCCATGATTTTACTTCAAATTCCCTTACTGTAGCCTTTAATTTAATTTTTTTCATGTTATTTTTCTCTGTATAGCCATCAACTCTGATTTTGTAAAATATTTCTAGCTACAATCTTCAGCCATTATTGTTTTCAAAAATCCTTTACTATAGCCTTAAACTATGAGTTTTACTAAAATTCCCAATCCATTATTTTCTTTAAATTCCCTTACTATAACCCTAAACCATGATTTTTCCTTAAATGCCCTTACTTAGCGCTTCAGCCATGATTTTTTTTCAAATTCGCTAACTATAGCCTTGTGCCTTGAATTTCTTCCAATTCTCTCACAATTGCCTTTAGTCAGATTATTTGTGACAAGTCCCTTACTGTAGCATTCAGCCATTTTTTCCTTCAAATTCTCTTACTAAAGTCTTTTTCCTAGTTTTTTTTAAATATTCCCATTCTTTAGCCTTCAACCATAGTTTTCTTAAAATTCAATTACTAGGGCCTTCAGCCATGATTTTTCCTCAAAACCCCTTATGCCCTTCAATTTTGATTATTATTAAAATTCCCTAATTACACCATTCAGCTCTGATTTTTCCCTAAATATGCTTAGTAAAACCTTCAAACAAGGTTTTTTTTTTAAATCCCCTTACTGTAGCCTTGTACCTTGATTTTTCTTAAAATTCCCCTTACAATATCTTTCATCCTTGAGTTTTCTTCAAATTTCTTTCTTGTAGCCTTGTGCCAAAATTTCTTCAAATTCTCTTACCAAGGCAATTAGTGGTAAATTTTGTAAAATTCCTTACTAGCCTTCGACCATGATTTCCCTTCAAATTCCATTTTATTGCCTTTGGTCATGATTTTTGTTAAAAGTCCCTTGCATAAAGCTTATGAACAACAAATGTTTTTTACATTCTCTTAATATAGCTTTCAGCCATTATTTTACTTCAAATCTCTTACTATAGCCTTCAATTATAATTTTTCTTTAAATTCCATTATTGTAAACATAAACCATTATTTTTCTTAAAATTCCCTTACTATAGCCTTCAGCCATGATTTTTCTTCAAATACTCTTACTCTAGAGTTCAACCCTAATTTTTCTTCAAATTATATTACTATAGCCTTGTGCCACGAATTTCTTCAAATTATCTTAATATATCCTTCAGTCATAATTTTGGTCAAAAATCCCTTATTACAGCCTTTAACCACTATTTTTGTTCAAATTCATTTACTATAGTCATTTTAATATTTTAGAAAATATTTCCATAAGATATACTTGAACCATTATTTTCTTTTAAATTCTATTCTTATAGCCTGCAACAATGATTTTTCTTAAAATTCCCTTACTATAGCATTCAATTTTTATTTTTCTTAAATTTAATTTACTGTTACCGTCATCTCTGATTTTTCTTAAAATTCTCTTTCTACAAGTATGAGCCATGTTTTTTTATTTAAAATCCCAAACTATAGCCTTAAACCATGATTTTTTTCAAAATTCCCTTCCAATAGCGTTCAATCATTATTTTTCTTCAAATACGCTATCTATAGCCTTGTGTAATGAATTTCTTCAAATTCTCTTACTATAGCGTTCAATCATTTTTTTCTCAAAATTTCTTTTTTATGGCC
Source organism: Aristolochia fimbriata (assembly GCA_019845555.1). Lineage (NCBI taxonomy): Eukaryota > Viridiplantae > Streptophyta > Magnoliopsida > Piperales > Aristolochiaceae > Aristolochia > Aristolochia fimbriata. The sequence goes on from JAINDJ010000175.1 coordinate 16,723, forward strand.
TTCAACCTTGATTTCTCTTCAAATTCTATACTATATCCTTTAGCCATGATTTGTTTTTAAAAATCCCTTAAAATAGTCTTGAACCACCATTTTCTCCAAATTTGGCAACCGCAGCTTTCAGCCTAGATTTTATTTTGAATTTCCTTACTATAACCTTTAATTAAGATATTTCATATTAATCTCTCCCTATAACCTTCAACTCTAATTTTTTAAAAATTCTCTTACTACAACCTTCAGCCATTGTTTTCTTTAACAATCCTTTACTATCGCTTTTAAACCATGAGTTTTACTAAAATACCATAGCCCTTATTTTCTTTCAATTCACTTACTATAACCTTAAACCATGCGTATTCCTAAAATTCCCTTACTAAGGCCTTGAGCCATGATTTTTTTTCAAATTCACTAACTATAGACTTGTGCCATGAATTTCTTCCAATTCTCTTACCATTGCCTTTAGTCAGATTTTTTGTGAGAAGTCACTTACAATAGACTTCAACCATTTTTTCCTTCAAATTCTCTTACTATGGTTTTTTCCTAGTCATTCTATAAGATTTCCATACTATAGCCTTCAAGCATAGTTTTCTTAAAATTCAATTACTATAGTCTTCAACCATGATATTTCCACAAAATCCCTTATAGCATTCAGTTTTCATTTTTCTTAAATTTCCTTTATTATTCCCGTTAACTCTAATTTTTCTTAAAATTCTCTTTCTACTAGCATCGACGAAGTTTTATATTTAAAATCACTTACTATATCCTTAAACCATGATTTTTCATAAAATTCCATTCCAATAGCATTCAATCTTTATTTTTCTTCAAATACAGTTTCTATAGCCTTGTGCAACGAATTTCTTTAAATTCTCTTACAGAAGCCTTGAATCATTTTTATCACAAAATTTCTTTACTATAGCCTTCAGCCTTTATGTCTCTTCAAATTCCTTACTATTTCCATTAGCCATGATTTTTTTTTTTAAATTACTTTAATACAGTCTTGAACCACCATTTTCTTCAAATTTGGCGACCACAGCTTTCAGCCATGATTTTACTTCAAATTCCCAAACTATAGCCTTTAATTAAGATTTTTCTTATTATTTTTCCCCATAGCCCTCAACTCTGATTTGTTTAAAATTCTCATACTACAACCTTCAGCCATAATTTTCTATAAAAATCCATTACTATAACCTAAAACTAAGAGTTTTACTTTAAACTTCCCCAGCCATTATTTTCTTTAAATTCCTTTCCTATAACCTTAAACCATGATTAAACCTAAAATCCCTTACTAACTCCTTCACCCATGTTTTTTTTTTTGAAATTCCCTAACTCCAGCCTTGTGCCACGAATTTCGTCCAATTCTCTTACAATAACATTTAGTCAGATTTTTTGTGAGAAGATCCTTGTTGTAATTACCCTTCAACCATTTTTTCCATCAAATTTTCTTACTATAGTCTTTTCCTAGTTTTTTCTTTAAGATTCCCAAACTAAAGCCTTCATCCATACTTTTCTTAAAATTCTATTGCTATAGCCTTCAGCAATGATTTTTCCACAAAATCCTTTATAGCATTTTGGTTATATTAAAATTCCCAAACTATACCATTCTGCTCTAATTTTTTTTCCTTACATACGCTTTTTTACTAAAACCTTCTGGCAAGTTTTTTTTTCTTTAAAATCCCCTTACTACAGCCTTTAAAGCATGTGTTTTTAAAAATTCCATTTAAAATATCTTTCAACCATGAGTTTTCTTGAAATCCATTCCTATAGCCTGGTGCCATTTTTTTTTTTTTAAAATTTTCTTACCATTGTAATTAGTCATAAATTTTGTCAAAATTCCCTTTCTATATCGTTTGACCATGATTTCTCTTAAAAATCCATTCTATAGCCTTTGGCAATGATTTTCATTAAAACTCCCTTACTTATAACTTATGAACCACAAGTTTTTAACATTCTTTTACTCTAGCCTTCAGCTATAATTTTACTTATAATCTCTTATTATAGCCTTCAATTATGATTATTCTTTAAATTCCATTCCTATAACCTTGAACCATGATTTTTTCGTATAATTCCCATACTATAGCCTTCAACCATGATTTTTCTTCAAATTCCCTTACAATAGAGTTCAGCCAAGAATTTTCTTCAAATTCCCAGACTATAGCCTTGTGCCACAATTTCTCCAAATTATCTTAATATATCCTTGAGTCAAAATTTTCGTCAAAAGTCACTTACTATATTGCCTTCAACCATTATTTTTTCTTTAAATTCATTTTACTATAGCCTTTTTACATGATTTTTGAAAATATTCCCTTAAGATAGCCTTGAACCATACTTTTTCAAATTCTATTATTAATGCCTGCTACAAAGATTTTTCTTAAAATTCCCTCACTATTGCATTCAATTTACATTTTCTATAATTTCCTTTACTATTCCCGTCAACTCTGATTTTTCTGAAAATTCTCTTTCTACAAGCATTGGCCAAGGGTTTTTTATTTAAAATCCCATACTATAGCCTTAAACCATTATTTTTCTTAAAATTCCTTTCCAAGGGTCTTCAGTCATTATTTTTCTTGAATACTCTTTCTTTAGTCTTGTGCAAGCGAATTTCTTCAAATTCTCTTACTATAGCCTTCAATCATTTTTTTTCAAAATTTCTTTACTATAGCCTTCAACCGTGATTTCTCTTCAAATTCCTTTGTATATCCTTTAGCCATGATTTTTTTTAAAATTCCCTTACAAAAGTCTTGAACCTCTATTTTCTTCAAATTTGGCGACCACAACTTTCAGCATGATTTTACTTCAAATTCCCTTACTGTAGCCTTTAATTAAGATTTTTCTTGTTATTCGCTCTTTATAGCCTTCAACTCTGATTTTGTAAAATATTTCTTGCAACAATCTTCAGGCATTATTGTTTTGAAAAATCCTTTACTATAGCCTTAAACTTTGAGTTTTACTAAAATTCCCAAGCCATTATTTTCTTTAAATTCCCTTACTATAACCATAAACCATGATTTTTCCTTAAATGCCCTTACTAAGCGCTTCAACCATGATTTTTTTTCAAATTCCCTAACTATAGCCTTGTGCCTTGAATTTCTTCCAATTCTCTCACAATAGCCTTTAGTCAGATTATTTGTGACAAGTCCCTTTGTAGCCTTCAACCATTTTTTCCTTCAGATTCTCTTACTAAAGCCTTTTTCCTAGTTTTTTTTTTAATATTCCCATACTATAGCCTTCGACCATAGTTTTCTTAAAATTCAATTACTAGGGCCTTGAGCCATGAATTTTCCTCAAAATCCCTGATGGCCTTCAATTTTGATTATATTAAAATTCCCTAATTACACCATTCAGCTCTGATTTTTCCCTAAATATGCTTACTAAAACATTCAAACAAGTTTTTTTTTTAAATCCCTTACAGTATCCTTAAACCATGATTTTTCTTAAAATTCCCTTACTATCTCTTTCAACCATGAGTTTATTCGAATTCCCTTCATATAGCCTTGTGCCAAAATCCAACTCTGATATTTCTTAAAATTCTATTTCTACAAGCATCGACCAAGTTTTTTTATTCAAAATCCCTTACTAAAGCTTTAAACCAAGATTTTTCTTAAAATTCCCTTCCAATAGCCTTCAATCTTTTTTTTCTCAAATTTTATTACTATAGCCTTCAACCATGATTTCTATTCAAATTCCCTACTATATCCTTTAGCCATGATTTTTTTTAAATTCTTTTACAATTGTCTTGAACCACCATTTCCTTCAAATTTGGCGACCACAACTTTCTGCCATGATTTTACTTCAAATTCCCTTGCTGTAGCCTTTAATTAAGATATTTCATATTATTCGCTCTATATAGCCTTCAACTCTGATTATTTTAAAATTCTCTCATTACAACCTTCAGCCATTATTTTCTTTAAAAATCCATTACTATTGCCTTAATCATTGAGTTTTACTCAGATTCCCTGGCAATTATTTTCTTTAAATTCCCTTACTATAATCTTAAACTATGATTATTCCTAAAAGTTTCTTACTAAGGCCATCAGCCATGATTTTTTTTCAAATTTCCTAGCTACAGCCTTGTGCCATGAATTTCTTCCAATTCTCTCACAATTGCCTGTAGTCAAATTTTTTTGTGAGACGTCCCTTTCGTAGCCTTCAACCATTTTTTTGTTCAAATTTTCTTACTAAAGCCTTTTTCCTAGTTTTCCTTTATGATTCCCAAACTACAGCTTTCAAGCATAGTTTTCTTAGAATTTAATTACAAGAGCCTTCAACCATGATTTTTCCTCAAAATCCCTTTTAGCCTTCTATTTTGGTTTTTATTAAAATTACCTGACTATACCATTCAGCTATAATGTTTCCTTAAATTCGCTTACAAAAACCTTCAGGCATGTTTTTTTCTTTAAAATCCCGTACTATAGCCTTATACCATGATTTTTCTTAAAATTCCCTTACAATATCTTTCAACCTTGAGTTTTCTTCAAATTTCTTTCCTAGAGCCTTGTGCCAAAAATTTCTTCAAATTCTCTTACCATAGAAATTAGTGGTAAATTTTCAAAAAATTTGACCATGATTTCCCTTTAAATTCCATTTTATAGCCTTTGGTCATGATTTTCGTTAAAACTCCCTTGCATGTAGCTTATGAACAACAATTTTTTTTTACATTCTCTTAATATAGCCTTCAGCCATTATTTTACTTCAAATCTCTTTCTAGAGCCTTCAATTATGATTTTTCTTTAAATTCCATTACTATAGACATAAACCTTTAGTTTTCTTAAAATTCCTGTACTATAGCCTTCAGCCTTGATTTTTTATCAAATTCCCTTACTCTAGAGTTCAGCCATGATTTTTCTTCAAATTCTATTACTATAGCCTTGTGCCACAAATTCCTTCAAATTATCTTAATTTATCCTTCAAAATTTTGGTAAAAATGCCTTATTACAGCCTTTAATTATTATTTTTTGTTCAAATTCATTTACTATAGTAATTTTTTATATTTTAGAAAATATTTCCATAAGATAGACTTGAACCATTGTTTTCTTCAAATTCTATTCTTATGGCCTGCAACAATTATTTTTCTTAAAATTCCCTTACTATAGCATTCAGTTTTCATTTTTCTTAAATTTCCCTTACTGTTCCTGTCATCTCTGATTTATCTTAAAATTCTTTTTCTACAAGTATGAGCCGTGTTTTTTTCTTAAAAATCCCAAACTATAGCCTTAAACCATGATTTTTTTTAAAATCACTTCCAATCGCCTTCAGTCATTATTTTTCTTCAAATACCCTATCTATAGCCTAGTGTAAAGAATTTCTTCAAATTCTCTTACTATAGCATTCAATCATTTTTTTCTCAAAATTTCTTTTCTGTGGCCTTCAACCTTGATTTCTCTTCAAATTCCATACTATATCCTTTATCAATGATTTGTTTTTTAAAATCCCTTAAAATAATCTTGAACCACCATTTTCTTCAAATTTGGTGACCACAACTTTCAGCCTAGATTTTATTTCAAATTCCCTTACTATAGCCTTTAATTAAGATATTTCATATTATTCACTCTCTATAACCTTCTACTCTGATTTTTAAAAAATTCTCTTACTACAACCTTCAGCCATTATTTTCTATAAAAATCCTTTTCTATCGCCTTAAACTATGAGTTTTACTAAAATACCCTAGCCAATATTTTAATTCAATTCCCTTAGTATAACCTTAAACCATGATTATTCCTAAAATTCCCTTTCTAAGGCCTTCAACCATGATTTTTTTTCAAATTCCCTTACTATTGACTTGTGCCATGAATTTCTTCCAATTCTCTTACCATAGGCTTTAGTAAGATTTTTTGTGATAAGTCCCTTTCTGTAGTCTTCAACCATTTTTTCTTTCAAATTCTCTTACTATAGACGTTTTCCTAGTCTTTCTATAAGATTCCCATACTATAGCCTTCAAGGATAGTTTTCTTAAAATTCAATTACTATAGTCTTCTGCCATGATATTTCCGCAAAATACCTTATAGCCTTCAGGTTTAATTTTTATTAAAATTACCTGACTATATCATTTAGCTATAATTTTTGCTTAAATACGCTTACTAAAACTTTCAGGCAAGTTTTTTCTTTAAAATCCCTTACTAAAGCCTTAAACCATGATTTTCTAAAATTCCCTTACTATAGCCTTAAACCATGATTTTTTTTCATTCTCTTACTATTGCCTTCAGCCATTATTTTACTTGAAATCTCTTATTGTTGCCTTCAATTATGATTTTTTTAAATTCCATAACTATAGCCTTACGCCATTATTTTTTTGAAAATTCCCTTACTATACCTTTAGGCATAATTTTTAAAAATATTCCCTTAAGATAGCCTTGAACCATAGTTTTCTTCAAATTCTACTATTATATCCTGCAACAATGATTTTTCTTAAAATTCCCTTACTGTAGCATTCAGTTTTCATTTTTCTTAAATTTCCTTTATTGTTCCAGTCAACTCTGATTTTTCTTAAAATTCTCTTTCTACAAGCATCGGCCAAGTTTTTATATTTAAAATCACTTACTCTAGCCTTATACCATGTTTTTTCATAAAATTCCGTTCCAATAGCCTTCAATCATTATTTTTCTTCAAATACCCTTTCTATAGCCTTGTGCAACAAATTTCTTGAAATTCTCTTACTATAGCCTTCAATCATTTTTATCTCAAAATTTATTTACTATAGTCTTCAACCTTGATGTCTCTTCAAATTCCTTACTATATCCATTAGCCATGATTTTTATTTTTAAATTACTTTAATATAGTCTTGAACCACCATTTTCTTCATTTTTGGTGACCACAGCTATCATGATTTTACTTCAAATTGCCATACTCTAGCCTTTAATTAAGATTTTTTTTATTATTTGCTCTCCATAGCCCTCAACTCTGATTTTGAAAAAATTCTCTTACTACAACCTTCAGCCATAATTTTCTATAAAAATCCATTACTATAACCTAAAACTAAGAGTTTTACTAAACTTCCCCAGCCAATATTTTCTTTAAATTCTTTTACTATAACCTTAAACCATGATTATACCTAAAATCCCCTTACTAACTCCTTCACCCATGTTTTTTTTTCAAATTCCCTAACTCTAGCCTTGTGCCATGAATTTCGTCCAATTCTCTCACATTTTTTCCATCAAATTCTCTTACTATAGCCTTTTTTCTAGTTTTTCTTGAAGATTCCCATACTATAGCCTTCATCTATACTTTTCTTAAACTTCTATTCCAATAGCCTTCAGCCATAATTTTTCCACAAAATCCTTTATAGTCTTCAGTTTTGATTTTAATTAAAATTCCCTAACTATTCCATTCAGCTCTAATTTTTCCTTAAATACGCTTACTAAAACCTTCTGGCAAGTTTTTTTCTTTAATATCCCTTACTATAGCCTCAAACCATGATTTTTCATAAAATTCCCTTACAATATCTTTCAACCATGAGTTTTCTTCAAATTCCCTTCCTATAGCCTAGTGCCAAAAATCTTTTCAAATTCTCTTACCATAGCAATTAGTCATAAATTTTGTCAAAATTCCCTTACTATAACCTTCGGCCATGATTTCTCTTTGAATTCCATTCTATAGCCTTTGACTATGATTTTCGTTAAAACTCCCTTACTGATAGCTTATAAACCACAATTTTTTATACATTCTCTTACTTGCAGCCTTCAGCCATAATTTTACTTCAAATCTCTTACTAGAGTCTTCAATTATGATTTTTCTTTAAATTCCATTTCTATAGCCTTAAACAATGTTTTTTTGTAAAATTCCCTTACTATAGCCTTTAGCCAAGATTTTTCTTCAATTTCCCGTACTATAGAGCTCAGCCAAGATTTTTCTTCAAATTCCCATACTATAGCCTTGTGCCACGAATTTCTTCAAATTATCTTAATATATCCTTCAGTCAAAATTTTGGTCAAAAGTCCCTTACACTAAACTTAACCCATTATTTTTTTTCAAATTCACTCACTATAGCCTTTTTTTTTCATGATTTTTGAAAATATTCCTTAAGATAGCCTTGAACCACAGTTTTCTTCAAATTCTATTATTATAGCCTGCAGCAATGACTTTTCTTGAAATTCCCTTACGAATTTAGTTTTCATTTTTCTTAAATTTCCTTTACTGGTCCCATATATCTAATTTTTCTTAGAATTATCTTTCTACAAACATCAGTCAAGTTTTTTATTCAAAATCCCTTACTATAGCCATAAACCATGATTCTTCTTAATATTCCGTTCCAATAGCCTTCAGTCATTATTTTTCTTCAAATACCCTTTCAAAAGCCGTGTGCAATAAATTTCTTCAAATTCTCTTACTATAGACTTCAATCATTTTTTTTTTTCCCAAAATTTCTTTTGTATAGCCTTCAACCATGATTTCTCTTCAAATTCCTTACAATATCCTTTAGCCATAATTTTTTTTTTTTTAAATTACTTTAACATAGTTTTGAACCACCATTTTCTTCAAATTTGGCAACCACAGCTTTCTGCCATGATTTCACTTCAAATTCAGTTACGATAGCCTTTTATTAAGATTTTTCATATTATTCGCTCTCTCTAGCCTTCAACTCTAATTTTATAAAAATTCTCTTACTACATCCTTCAACCATAATTTTTTTTTTAAAATCCATTACTATAGCCATAAACATTGAGTTTTACTATAATTCCCTAGCCATTATTTTCTTTAAACTCCCTTACTATAACCTTAAACCATGATTATTCCTATAATCCCCTTACTAATTCCTTCAGCCATGATTTTTTTCAAATTCCCTAACTATAGCCTCGTGCCACGAATTTCTCCAATTCTATTACAATAGCCTTTAGCCAAATTTTTTGTGAGAAGTCCCTTATTGTAGTCTTCAACCATTTTTTCCTTCAAATTCTCTTACTATAGCCTTTTTCCAAGTTTTTCTTTAAGATTCCAATACTATAGCCTTCATCCATACTTTTCTTAAAATTCTATTACTATAGCCTTCAGCCATGATTTTTCCTCAAAATCCTTTATAACATTTTGATTTTATTAAAATTCCCATACTATACCATTCTGCTCTAATTTTTCCTTAAATATGCTTACTAAAACCTTCTGGCAAGTTTTTTTCTTTAAAATCCCTGACTACAGCCTTAAACCATGATTTTTCTAAAAATTCCATTTACAATATCTTTCAACCATGAGTTTTCTTGAAATCCTTTCTAGTTGCCTTGTGCCAAAAATTTTTAAAAATATTCTTGCCATTGCAATTAGACATAAATTTTGTCAAAATTCCCTTTCTATGGCCTTCGACCATGATTTCTCTTAAAATTCCATTCTATAGCTTTTGGCAATGATTTTCATTAAAACTCCCTTACTTATAGCTTATGAACCACTATTTTTTTTAACATTATTTTACTGTAGCCTTCCGCTATAATTTAACTTAAAATCTCTTATTATAGCTTTCAATTATGATTTTTTTTAAATTCCATTCCTATAGCCTTGAACCATGATTTTTCGTATAGTTCCCATACTATAGCCTTCAGCCATGATTTTTCTTCGTATTCCCTTACAATAGAGTTCAGCCAAGAATTTTCTTCAAATTCCCAGACTATAGCCTTGTGCCACGAATTTCTTCAAATTATCTTAATATATCCTTCAGTCAAAATTTTCTTCAAAAGTCCCTTACTATAGCCTTCAACCATTATTTTTCTTTAAATTCATTTACTATTGCCTTTTTACATGATTTTTGAAAATGTTCCCTTAAGACAACCTTGAACCATAGTTTTTTCAAATTCTATTATTAATGCCTGCAACAAAGATTTTTCTTAAAATTCTCTTACTATAGCATTCAATTTACATTTTTCTTAAATTTCCTTTACTGTTCCCGTCAACTCTGATTTTTCTGAAAATTCTCTTTCTACAATCAACCAAGTTTTTTTATTTAAAATCCCATAGTATAGCCTTAAACCATGATTTTTCTTAAAATTCCCTTCAAGGGCCTTCTGTCATTATTTTTTCTTCAAATACCCTTTCTTTTTATTATTGCAACGAATTTCTTCAAATTCTTTTACTATAGCCTTCAATCATTTTTTCAAAATTTCTTTACTATTGCCTTCAAACCGTTATTTCTCTTCAAATTCCTTTCTATATCCTTTTTCCATGATTTTTTTTTTTTAATTCCTTTACAAGAGTCTTGAACCTCCATTATCTTCAAATTTGGCGACCAAAACTTTAAGCCAAGATTTAACTTCAAATTCCCTACTGTAGACTTTAATTAAGATTTTTCATGTTATTCGCTCTCTATAGCCTTCAACTCTGATTTTGTAAAATATTTCTTGCTACAATCTTTAGCCATTATTGTTTTGAAAAATCCTTTACTATAGCCTTAAACTTTGAGTTTTACTAAAATTCCCAAGCCATTACTTTCTTTAAATTCCCTTACTATAATAATAAACCATGATTTTTCCTTAAATGCCCTTACTAATCGCTTCAACCATGATTTTTTTTCAAATTCCTTAACTATAGCCTTGTGCCTTGAAATTCTTCCAATTCTCTCACAATAGCCTTTAGTCAGATTATTTGTGACAAGTCCCTTACTGTAGCCTTCAACCATTTTTTCCTTCAGATTCTCTTACTAAAGCCTTTTTCCTAGTTTTTTTTAATATTCGCATATTATAGCCTTCAACCATAGTTTTCTTAAAATTCAATTACTAGGGCCTTCAACCATGATTTTTCCTCAAAATCCCTTATGGCCTTCGATTTTGATTATTATTAAAATTCCCTAATTACACCATTCAGCTCTTATTCTTCCCTAAATACGCTTACTAAAACATTCAAACAAGTTTTTTTCTTTCAAATCTCTTACTGTAGCCTTAAACTATGATTTTTCTTTAAATTCCATTACAATCTCTTTCAACCATAAGTTTATTCCGATCTCTTTCTATTGCCTTCAACCATTATTTTACTTGAAATCTCTTATTATTGCCTTCAATTATGATTTTTTTAAATTCCATTACTATTGCCTTACGCCATTATTTTTTTGAAAATTCCCTTATTATATCCTTCAGTCATAATTTTTGAAAATATTCCCTTAAGATAGCCTTGAACCATAGTTTTCTTCAAATTCTATTATTATATCCTCCAACAATGATTTTTCTTAAAATTCCCTTACTATAGCATTTAGTTTTCATTTTTCTTAAATTTCCTTTGTTGTTCCCATCAACTCTGATTTTTCTTAAAATTCTTTTTCTACAAGCATCAGCCAAGTTTTTATATTTAAAATCACCTACTATAACCTTATACCATGATTTTTCATAAAAATCCGTTCCAAGAGCCTTCAATCATTATTTTCTTCCAATACCTTTTCTATGGCCTTGTCCAACAAATTTCTTGAAATTCTCTTACTATAGCCTTCAATCATTTTTATCTCAAAATTTCTTTACTATAACCTTCAACCTTGATGTCTCTTCAAATTCCTTACTATATCCATTAGCCATGATTTATTTTTTGAATTACTTTAATATAGTCTTGAACCACCATTTTCTTTAAATTTGGCGACCACAACTTTTAGCCATGATTTTACATCAAATTCTCATACGATAGCCTTTAATTAAGATTTTTCTTATTATTTGCTCTCCACAGCCCTCAACTCTGATTTTTTAAAAATTCTCTTACTACAACCTTCAACCATAATTTTCTATTAAAATCCGTTACTAAAGCCTAAAACTAAGAGTTTTACTAAACTTCCTCAGCCATTATATTCTTTAAATTCCTTTACTATAACCTTAAACCATGATTATACCTAAAATCCCCTTACTAAGTCCTTCACCCATGTTTTTTTTCAAATTCCTTAACTCTAGCCTTGTGCCACGAATTTCGTCCAATTCTCTTACAATAGCATTTAGTCAAATTTTTTGTGAGAAGTTCCTTGATGTAGCCTTCAACCATTTTTTCCATCAAATTCTCTTACTATAGCCTTTTTCCTAGTTTTTCTTTAATATTCCCATACCTAGCCTTCAACCATAGTTTTCTTAAAATTCTATTCCTATAGCCTTCAGCCATGATTTGTCCTCAAAATCCATTATAGCCTTCAGTTTTGATTTTAATTAAAATTCCCTAACTATTCCATTCAGCTCTAATTTTTCCTTAAATACTCTTACTAAAACCTTCTGGCAAGTGTTTTTATTTAAAATCACTTACTACAGCCTTAAACCATGTTTTTTCTTAAAATTCCATTGCAATATCTTTCAACCATGAGTTTTCTTGAAATTTCCTTCCTATAGCCTTGTGCCAAAAATTTCTTCAAATTCTTCTACTATAGCCTTCAATCATTTTTTTTTCTCAAAACTTCTTTACCATAGGCTTCAACCATTTTTTTTTTCAAATTCTCTTACTACAGCCTTTTGCCTAGTTTTTTCTTTAAGATTCCTATACTAGAGCCTTCAACCATAGTTTTCTTAAAACTCAATTACTATAGCCTCCTGCCATGATTTTTCCCCAAAATCCCTTATAGCCTTCAGTATTTATTTTTATTAAAATTTCCTTACTATACCATTAAGCTCTGATTTTTTCCCTAAATACGCCTTCCTAAAACCTTCAGGCAAGTTTTTTTTTCTTTAAAACCCTTACTATTGCCTTAAACCATAATTTTTCTTAAAATTCCCATACAATATCTTTCAACCATGAGATTTCTTCAAATTCGCCTCCTATATCCTTGTGCCAAAAATTTCTTTAAATTCTCTCACCATAGCAATTAGTCATAAATTTTGTCAAAATTCCTTTACTATAGCTTTCAACCATGATTTCTCTTCAAATTCCATTCTTTAGCCTTTGGCCATGATTTTTGTTAGAACTCCCTTACTTATAGCTTGTGAACCACTATTTTTTTTACATTCTCATACTGCCTTCAGCCATAATTTTACTTAAAATCTCTTACTATAGCCTTCAATTATGATTTTTCTTTTTACTCCATTACTATAGCCTTAAACCATATTTTTCTTAAAATTCCCTTACTATAGGCTTCAACCATGATTTTTCTTCAAATTCCCTTACTATAGAGTTTAAACATGATTTTTCTTGAAATTCCCATACTACAGCCTTGTGCCACGAGCTTCTTCAAATTATCTTAATATATCCTCCAGTCAAAATTTTGGTCAAAAGTCCCTTACTATAACCTTCAACCATGACTTCTATTCAGGGTTCCCTACTATATCCTTTAGCAATGATTTTTTTTAAATTCCTTTACAATAGTCTTGAACCACCATTTTCTTCAAATTTATAAACCACAACTTTCTGCCATGATTTTACTTCAAATTCCTTACTGTAGCCTTTAATTAAGATTTTTCATATAATTAAGCTCTCTATAGCCTTCAACATTAACTTTTTTTAAAAATTCTCTCACTACAACCTCCAACCATTATTTTCTTTAAAAATCCATTACTATTGCCTTAAACCATGATTTTTCTTTAAATTCCATTACAATATCTTTGAACCATGTGTTTTCTTCAAATTCCCTTCCTACAGCCTTGTGCCAAAAATTTCTTCAAATTCTCTTACCATCGAGATTAGTCCTAAATTTTGTCAAAATTCCCTTTCTATATAGCCTTCGACAATGATTTCTGTTCAAATTCTATTCTATCGGCTTTGGCCATGATTTTCGTTAAAACTCCCATATAGGTTATGAGCAACAATTTTTTTTACCTTCGCTTAGTGTAGCCTTCAGCTATAATTTTACTTCAAATCTCTTAGTATAGCCTTCAATTATGATTTTTCTTTAACCTCCATAACTATAGCCTTAAACCATGACTTTTCAGAAAATTCCCATACTATATAGTCTTCAGCCAGGATTGTTCTTCAAATTCCCTAACTATAGAGTTCAGCCATGTTTTTTATTCAAATTACCATAATATAGCCTTGTGCCACGAATTTCTTCAAATTATCTTAAAATATCCTCCAGTCAAAATTTTGGTCAAAAGTCCCTTATTATAGCCTTCAACCATTATTTTTCTTTAAATTCATTTGCTATAGCCTTTTATCATCTTTTGAAAATATTTCCTTAAGATGGCCATGAACCATTGTTTTCTACAAATTCTATTATTATAGCCTGCAACATTGATTTTTCATAAAATTTCCTTATTATAGCATTCAGTTTTCATTTTTCTTAAATTTCCTTTACTATTTCTGTCAACTCTGATTTTTCTTTAAATTCTCTTTCTACAAGCATCAGCCAAGTTTTTTTTTATTTAAAATCCCTTACTATAGCCTTAAACCATGTTTTTTCTTAAAATTCCTTTCCAATAGCCTTCAATTATTATTTTTCTTCAAATACCCTTTCTATAGCCTTGGTCAACGAATTTCTTCAATATCTCTTACTATAGCCTTCAATCATTTTTTTTCTCAAAATTTCATTACTATAGCCTTCAAGCGTGATTTCTCTCCAAATTCCTTACTATATCCTTTAGCCATGATTTTTTTTTAAATTCCTTTACAACAGTTTTAACCTCCATTTTCTTCAAATTTGGCGACCACAACTTTCAGCCATGATTTTACTTCAAATTCCACTAATGTAGCCTTTAATTAAGTTTTTTCAAGTTATTCGCTCTCTATAGCTTTCAACCCTGATTTTTAAAAATTTTCTAACAGCAATCTTTAGGCATTATTTTTTTAAAAAATCCTTTTCTATTGCCTTAATCTATGAATTTTACTAAAATTCCCTAGACATTATTTTCTTCAAATTCCTTTACTATAACCTTAAACCATGTTTTTACCTTAAATTCCCTTACTAAGGGCTTCAACCATGATTTTTTTTCATATTCCCTAACTATAGCCTTGTGCCTTGAATTTCATCCTATTCTCTCACAATGGCCTTTAGTCAGATTATTTGAGAGAAGTCCCTTACTGTAGCCTTCAACCATTTTTTCCATCAAATTCTCTTACTAAAGCCATTTTCCTTGTTTTTTTTAAGATTCCCATACTATTGCCTTCAACCATAGTTGTCAAAAACTAAATTACTATAGCCTTAGACCATGATTTTTCATAAATTTCCCTCACAATATCTTTCAACCATGAGTTTTTTTCAAATTTCCTTCCTATAGCCTTGTGCCAAATATTTTTTCAAATTCTCTTACCGTAGCAATTAGTCATAAATTTTGTCAAAATTCCCTGACTATAGCCTTCGACCATGATTTCTCTTAAAATTCCATTCTATAGCCTTTGACCATGATTTTTGTTAAAGCTCCTTTACTTATAGCTTATGAACCACAATTTTTTTTACATTCTCTTACTATGGCCTTCAACGATAATTTTATTTCAAATCCTCACTAAAGCTTTCAATTATGATTTTTCTTTAAATTCAACTACAATAGCCTTAAATCATGGTTTTTCTTAAATTTCTCTTATTATAGCCTTCAGCCATCATTTTTCTTCTAATTCCCTTACTATAGAGTTCAACCATAATTTTTCTTCAAATTCCCATACTATAGCCTTGTGCCACGAATTTCTTCAAATTGTCTTAATATTTTCTTCAGTCAAAATTTTTGTCAAAAGTCCCTTACTATTGCCTTGAACCATTATTTTTCTTCAAATTCATTTACTATAGCCTTTTTTCATAATTTTTTAAAATGTTCCCTTAAGATAGCCTTGAACCATAGTTTTCTTCAAATTCTTTTATTATATCATGTAGCAATGATTTTTCTTAAAATTTTCTTACTATAGCATTCTGTTTTCATTTTTCTTAAATTTCCTTTATTGTTCCCGTCAACTCTGATTTTTCTTAAAATTCTCTTTCTACAAGCATCGCCCAACATTTTATATTTAAAATCACTCACTATAGCCTTAAATCATGAGTTTTCATAAAATTCCGTTCCAATAGCCTTGTGCAACGAATTTCTTCAAATTCTCTTACTATAGCCTTCAATCATTTATTTCTCAAAATTTCTTTACTATAGCCTTGAACCTTGATGTCTCTTAAAATTCCTTACTATATCCATTAGCCATGATTTTTTTTTTTAAATTACTTTAATATAGTCTTGACCCACCATTTTCTTCATGTTTGGGGACCACAGATTTTAGCCATTATTTTACTTCAAATTCCCTTACTATAGCCTTTAATTAAGTTTTTTCTTATTATTTGCTCTCTATAGCCTTCAACTCTGATTTTTTAAAAATTCTCTTACTACAACTTTCAGCGATTGTTTTCTTTTAAAATCCATTACTATAACCTAAAACTAAGAGTTTTACTAAAATTCTCCAGCCATTATTTTCTTTAAATTCCCTTACTATAACCTTAAACCATGATTATTCTTAAAATCCCCTTACTATAACCTTAAACCATGATTATTCTTAAAATCCCCTTACTAAGGCCTTCTCCCATGTTTTTTTTTCAAATACCCTAACTCTAGCCTTGTGCCACGAATTTCGTCCAATTCTCATACAATACCATTTAGTGAGATTTTTTATGAGAAGTCCCTTGTTGAAGCCTTCAACCATTTTTTCCATCAAATTCTCTTACTATAGCCTTTTTCCTAGTTTTTCTTTAAGATTCCCATACATAGCCTTCAACCATAGTTTTCTTAAAATTCTATTACTATAGCCTTCAGCCATGATTTGTCCTGAAAATCCCTTATAGGCTTCAGTTTTGATTTTAATTAAAATTCCCTAACTATTCCATTCAGCTCTAATTTTTCCTTAAATACGCTACCAAAAACCTTCTGCCAAGTTTTTGTCTTTAATATCCCTTACTATAGCCTTAAACCATAATTTTTCATAAAATTTGCTTACAACATCTTTCAACCAAGAGTTTTGTTCAAATTCCCTTCCTATAGACTAGTGCCAAAATCTTTTCAAATTCTCTTACCATAGCAATTAGTCATAAATTTTTTCAAAATTCCCTTACTATAGCCTTCGACCATAATTTCTCTTCAAATTCCATTCTTTTGCCTTTGACTATAATTTTTGATAAAACTCCCTTACTTAAAGCTTATAAACCACAATTTTTTTTACATTCACTTACAACTGCCTTCAACCAGTATTTTACTTCAAATCTCTTATTATAGCCTTCAATTGTGATTTTTCTTTAAATTCCATTTCTGTAGCCTTAAACGATGATTTTTTTCTTCAAATTCCCCCTACTATAGAGTTCAGCAATGATTTTTCTTCAAATTCCCATACTATAGCCTTGTGCCACGAATTTCATCAAATTCCCTTACTATAGCCTTACTATAGCCTTGAACCATGACTTTTCTAAAAATTCCCTTACTATAGCATTCAGTTTTCATTTTGTTAAATTTCCTTTTACTGTTCCGTCTTCTCTAATTTTTCTTAAAATTCTCTTTCTACAAGTATTGGCAGTTTTTTTTTTTTTTTTTCAAATTCCATACTATAACCTTAAACCATGATTTTATTTAAAATTTCCTTCCAATAGCCTTTAGTCGTTATTTTTCTTCAAATACACTTTCAATAGCCTTGTGCAAAGATTTTTTAAAATTCTCTTACTATAGCCTTCAATCATATTTTTCTCAAAATTTCTTTACTATAGCCTTCAACCAAGATTTGTCTTCAAATTCCTTAAAATAGTTTTGAACCACCATTTTCTTCAAATTTGTTGACCACAACTTTCAGCCCGTGATTTTACTTGAATTCCCCTTAGCCTTTAATAAAGATTTTTTCATATTATTAGCTCTATAGCCTTCAACTCTGATTTTTAAAAATTCTCTTACTACAACCTTCAGACATTATTTTCTTTAAAAATCCTTAACTATAGCCTTCAACTATGAGTTTTATTAAAATACGCTAGCCAATGTTTCTTTCAATTCCCTTACTATAACCTTAAACCATGATTATTCTTAAAATTCCCTTACTAAGGCCTTCAGGCAAGATTGTTTTTCAAATTCCCTAACTATAGCCTTGTGCCATGAATTTCTTCCAATTCTCTTACCATAGCCTTAAGTCAGATTTTTTGTGACAAGTCCCTTGCAGTAGCATTCAACCATTTTTTCCTTCGAATTCTCTTACTATAGCCATTTTCCAAGTTTTTCTTCAAGATTCCCATGCTTTAGCCTTCAACCATAGTTTTCTTAAAATTCAATTACTATAGCCTTCAACCATGATGTTTCCTCAAAATCCCTTATAGCCATCATTTTTTTTATTTTTATTAAAATTCCCTTACTATACCATTCATCTCTGATTTTTCCTTAAATACGCTTAGTAAAACCTTCAGGCAAAAAATCCCTTACAATAGCCATAAACCTTGGATTTTCTTAAAATTCCTTTACTATAGCTTTAAACCATGATTTTTTTTCATTCTCCTACTTATGCCTTCAGCCATTATTTTACTTCGGATCTCTTACTATAGCCTTCAATTATGATTTTTTTAAATTCCATTACTATAACCTTAAGCCATGATTTTTTTTTAAAATTCCCTTACTATAGAAATCAGCCTTGATTTTTCTTCAAATTCCCTTCCTATAGAGTTCAACCATGATTTTTCTTCAAATTCCCATACTATAGCCTTGTGGCACGAATTTAGTCAAATTATCTATATATATACTTTAGTCAAAATTTTGGTCAGAAATCCCTTACACTAGCCTTGAACCATTATATTTCTTCTATTTCATTTAATAAAGCCTTTTGAAAATTCCCTTAAGATAGCCTTCAACCATAGTTTTCTTCAAATTCTATTATTATAGCTAGCAGCAAAGATTTTTCTCAAAATCCCGTTACTATAGCATTCAGTTTTGATTTTTCTTAAAATTCCTTTACTGTTCCCGTCAACTCTGATTTTTCTTAAAATTCTCTTTCTACTAGCATCGGCCAAGTTTCTTAAAATCCCTTAGTATAGCCTTAAACCATGATTTTTATTAAAATTCCCTTGCAAGTGCCTTCAGTCATTATTTTTCTTCAAATACCCTCTCTTTAGTCTTGTGCACTTAATTTCTTCAAATTTTCTTACACTAGTTTGAATCATTTTTTTCTCAAAATTTCTTTACTATAGCCTTCAACCGTGATTTCTCTTCAAATTTCTCACTATATCCTTTAGCCCTAATTTTTTTAAAACTCCTTTACAAGAGTCTTGAACCTTCATTTTCTTGAAATTTGACGACCTCAAATTTAAGACAATATTTTACTTCATATTCCCTTTTTGTAGCCGTTAATTAAAATTTTGCATGTTATTCTCTCTCTATAGCCTTCAACTCTGAATTTTTAAAAATTTTCTTACAACAATCTTCTGCCATTATTTTTTTTTTAAAATCCTTTACTATAGCCTTAAACAATGAGTTTTACTAAAATACCCTAGCCATTAATTTCTTTAAATTTTCTTACTATAACCTTAAACCATGATTTTTCCTTAAATTCCCTTATTAAGGGCTTCAACCATGATTTTTTTTCAAATTTCCTAACCATAGCCTTGTGCCTTGAATTTCTTCAAATTTTCTCGATAGCCTTCATTCAGATTATTTGTAAGAAGTCCCCTTACAATAGCCTTCAACAATTTTTTCCTTCAAAGTCTCTTACTAAAGCCTTTTTCCTCGTTTTTTTTAAGATTCCCTTACTATAGCCTTCAACGATAGTTTTTCTTAAAATTTATTACTAAGGTCTTCAGCCATGATTTTTTCCTCAAAATCCCTTATGGCCTTCGGTTTTGATTTTTATTAAAATTCCCTAATTATACCATTCAGCTCTGATTTTTCCCAAAATACGCTTACTAAAACCTTCAAGCAAGTTTTTTCTTTAAAATCCCTTACTATAGCCTTAAACCATGATTTTTCTTAAAATCCCTTACAATCTCTTTCAACCATGAGTTTATTCGAATTCCCTTCCTATAGCCTTGCGGCAAAAATGAACACTGATTTTTCTTAAAATTCTCTTTCTACAAGCGTTGGCCAAGTTTTTTTATTCAAAATCTCTTTAGCCTTCATCCAAGATTTTTCTTAAAATTTCCTTCCAATAGCCTTCTGTCATTATTTTTCTTCAAATACCCTTCCTATTGCCTTGTGCAACGAATTTCTTCAAATTCCCTTACTATAGGCTTCAAATCATTTTTTTCTCAAATTTTCTTTACTATAGCCTTCAACCATGATTTCTATTCAAATTCCCTACTAGATCCTTTAGCCATGATTTTTTTCAAATTACTATACAAGAGTCTTGAACCACCATTTTCTTCAAATTTGGCAGCTACAGCTTTCTGCCATGATTTTACTTCAAATTCCCTTACTGTCGCTCTCTATAGCCTTCAACTCTGATTTTTTAAAAATTCTCTCACTACAACCTTCAGCCATTATTTTCTTTAAAAATCCATTACTATAGCCTTAAACAATAAATTTTACTTAGATTCCCTATCCATTATTTTCTTTAAATTCCCTTACTATAACCTTAAACAATGATTCTTCCTAAAATTCTCTTACAAAGGCCTTCAACCATGATTTTTTTTCAAATTCCCTAACTATAGCCTTGTTCCATGAATTTCTTCCAATTCGCTCACAATAGCCTCTAGTCAGATTTTTTTGTGAGAAGTCCCTTACTGTAGCCTTCAACCATTTTTTCGTTCAAATTCTCTTACTAAAGCCTTTACGATTCCCATACTACAACTTTCAACCATAGTTTTCTTAAAATTCAATTACTAGAGCCTCCGACCATGATTTTTCCTCAAAATCCCTTTTTGCCTTCTGTTTTGATTTTTCTTAAAATTACCTGACTATACCATTCTGCTATAATTTTTCCGTAAATACGCTTACTAAAACCTTCAGGCATATTTTTTTCTTTAAAATCCCTCACTGTAGCCTTAAACCATGTTTTTTCTTAAAATTTCCTTACAATATCTTTCAATCATGAGTTTTCTTCGAATTTCTTTCCTATAGCCTTGTGCCAAAAATTTCTTCAAATTCTCTTACCATAGGAATTTGTGGTAATTTTGTCAAAATTCCTTTACTATAGCCTTCGACCCGTGATTTCCCTACAAATTCCATTTAATAGCCTTTGGCAATGATTTTCTTTAAAACTCCCTTGCTTATTAGCTTATGAACCACAATCTTTCTTTACATTCCCTTAATATAGCCTTCAACTATTATTTTATTTCAAATCTCTTACTATAGCCTTCAATTATGATTTTTCTTTAAATTCCATTACTATAGACTTAAACCATAATTTTTCTTAAAATTCCCTTACTATTCATCCATGATTTTTCTTCAAATTCCCTTACTATAGAGTTCAGCCATGATTTTTCTTAAAATTCTTATACTATAGGCTTGTGCCACAAATTTCTTCAAATTATCTTAATATATCCTTCTATCAAAATTTTGGCCGAAAGTCCCTTACTATAGCCTTCAACCATTATTTTTCTTCAAATTCATTTACTATAGCCTTTTTTCATATTTTTGAAAATATTCCCTTAAGATAGCCTATAACCATAGTTTTCTTCACATTCTATTATTATAGCCTGCAGCAATGATTTTTCTTAACATTCCTTACTTTAGCATTCAGTTTTCATTTTTCTTAAATTTCTTTTACTGTTCAAGTCAACTCTGACTTTTCTTAAAATTCTCTTTCTACAAGCATCGACAAGTTTTTTATTCAAAATCCATTACTAAAGCCTTAAACCAAGTTTTTTCTTAAAATTCCCTTCCAATAGCCTTCAGTCATTATTTTTCTACAAATACCCTTTCTATAGCCTTGTGCAAAGAATTTCTTCAAATTCTCTTACTACAGCCTTCAATCATTTTTTTCTCAAAATTTGATTACTATTGTCTTTAAGCATGATTTTCCTTCAAAGTCTTTACTATATCCTTTAGCCATGATTTTTTTTAAAAATCCCATAAAATAGTCTAGATCCACCATTTTCTTAAAATTTGTCGACCACAGCGTTCAGTCAAGATTTTACTTCAAATTCCCTTTCGATAGCCTTTAATTAAGATTTTTTCATATTATTAAGCTCTCTATAGCGTTCAACTCTGATTTTTAAAAAATTCTATTACTACGACCTTCTGCCATTATTTTCTTTAAAAATCCATTATTATAGCCTTAAACAATGAATTTTACTTAGATTCCTAGCCATTATTTTCTTTAAAAATCCATTACTGTAGCCTTAAACAATGAGTTTTACTTAGATTCCCTAGCCATTATTTTCTTTAAATTCCCTCACTATAACCTTAAACCATGATTATTCCGAAGTCTCTCTTACTAAAGCCTTCATCCATGTTTTTTTTTCAAATTCCATAACTATAGCCTTGTGCCATGAATTTCTTCCATTTCTCTCATAATAGCCTTTAGTCAGATATTTTGTGAGAAGTCCCTTACTGTATCCTTCAACCATTTTTTCGTTCAAATTCTCTTACTAAAGCCTTTTTCCTAGTTTTCCTTTATGATTCCCATACTACAGCCTTCAACCATAGTTTTCTTCGAATTTCCTTACTATAGAATTCTGCCATGATTTTTCTTCAAATTCCCTTACTTGTGCCACAAATTTCTTCAATTTATCTTAATATATCCTTCAGTCAAAATTTTGGTCAAAAGTCCCTTACTATAGCCTTCGACCAGTATTTTGGTTCAAATTCATTTACTATAGTCATTTTTCATATTTAAGAAAATATTTCCTTTAGATAGACTTGAACCATTGCTTTCATCAAATTCTATTATTATAGCCTGTAACAATGATTTTTCTTAAAATTCCCTTACTCTAGCATTCAGTTTTCATTTTTCTTAAATTTTTGTTATTGTTCCCATCATCTCTAATTTTTCTTAAAATTCTCTTTCTACAAGTGTTGGCCAACTTTTTTTTTTTTAAATCCCATACTATAGTCTTAAACCATGTTTTTTTATATGATTCCCTTCCAATAGCTTCAGTCATTATTTTTATTCAAATACCCTTTCTAAACCCTTGTGCAAAGAATTTCTTCAAATTCTCTTACTACAGCCTTCAATCATTTTTTTCTCCAAATTCCTTTACTATAGCCTTCAACCATGATTTCTTTTCAAATTCCTTACTATATCCTTTAGCCATGATTTTACTTCAAATTCCCTTACTATAGCCTTTAATTAATATTTTTCATATTATTCACTCTATATAGCCTTCAACTCTGATTTTTTAAAAGTTCTCTTACAACAACCTTCTGCCATTATTTTCTTTAAAAATCCTCTACTATAGCCTTAAACTATGAGTTTTACTCAAATAACCTAGCCATTATTTTCTTTCAATTCTCTTACTATAACCTTAAACCAAGATTATTCCAAAAATTCCCTTACTAAGGCCTTCAGGCATGATTTTTTTTGCAAATTGCCTAACTATACCATTGTGCCATGAATTTTTTCCAATTCTCTTACCATAGCCTTTAGTCAGATGTTTTGTGAGAAGTCCCTTACTGTAGCCTTCAACCATTTTTCCTTCAAATTCTCTTACTATAGCTGTTTTCCTAGTTTTTCTATAAGATTCCCATACTATAGCCTTCAACCATAGTTTTCTTAAAATTCAATTACTATAGCCTTCAGCCATGATATTTCCTCAAAATCCCTTCTAGCCCTCAGTTTTGATTTTTATTAAAATTCCATTACTAAACCATTCAGCACAGATTTTTCCTTAAATACGTTTACTAAAACCTTTAGGCAAGTTTTTTTCTTTAAAATCCCCTACTATAGCCTCAAAACATGTATTTTAAATTTCCTTATAATATCTTTCAACCATGAGTTTTCTCCAAACTCTCTTTCTATTGCCTTGTACCAAAAATTTCTTCAAATTCTCTTACGGTAACAATTAGTCATAATTTTTTTTCAAAAATCCCTTACCATAGCCCTTGACCATGATTTCTCTTCAAATTCCATTCTATAGCCTTTGGCAATGATTTTCGTTAAAACTCCATTACTAATAGCTTATGAACCACATTTTTTTTCACATTTTCTTACATTAGACTTCAGTCATAACTATACCTCAAATCTCTTACTATAGCCTTCAATATGTTTTTTCTTTAAACTTCATTACTATAGCCTTAAACCATTATTTTTCTAAAAATTCCCTTACTATAGCCTTCAGCCATGATTTTCTTTCAAATTCCGTTACAATAGAGAGTTCAGCCATGATTTTCTTTCAAATTCCGTTACAATAGAGTTCAGCCATGATTTTTTTTTCAAATTCCCATACTATAGCATAGTGCCACGGTTAATAGTCCCTTACTATTATTTTTCAGCGATTATTTTTCTTCAAATTCATTTACTATAGCCTTTTTCATGATTTTTTGAAAATATTCCTTTAAGATAGCCTTGAACCATAGTTTTCTTCACATTATATAACATTCCTTACTATAGCATTAGGTTTTCATCTTTCTTAAATTTCCTTTTCTCTTCAAGTCAACTCTAACTTTTCTTAAAATTCTCTTTCTACAAGCATCGACCAAGTTTCTTTATTCAAAATCCCTTACTATAGGCATAAACCAAGATTTTTCTTAAATTTCCCTTCCAATAGCCTTCAGTCATTATTTTTCTTCAAATACCCTTTCTATAGCCTTGTGCAAAGAATTTCTTCAAATTCTCTTACTATAGCCTTCAATCATTTTTTTCTCCAAATTTCTTTACTATAGCCTTCAACCATGATTTCCCTTCAAATTCCTTCCTATATCCTTTAGCTTTGATTTTTTTTCAAATTCCTTTACAATGGTCTTGAACCACCATTTTCCTCAAATTTGGCGACCACGGCTTTCGGCCATTATTTTACTTTAAATTCACTTATGTAGCCTTTAATTAAGATTTTTCATATTATTCGCTCTACATAGCCTTCAACTCTTATTTTTTTTAAAATTCTCTTACTACAACCTTCAGCCATTATTTTCTTTAAAAATCCATTACCATAGCCTGAAACTATGAGTTTAACTAAAATTCCCAAGCCATTATTTTCTTTAAATTCCCTTAATATAACCCTAAACCATGATTCTTTCTAAAATTCCCTTACTAAGACTTTTAGCCAATTTTTTCTAATTCCTAACTATTGCCTTGTGCTATGAATTTTTCCAATTCTCTTACCACAGCCTTTAGTCAGATTTTTTTGTGAGAAGTCCCTTACTGTAGCCTTCAACCATTTTTTAGCTTCAAATTCTCTTACTATAGCCTTTTTTCCTAGTTTTTTTTTAAGATTCCCATACTATATCCTTCTTCCATAGTTTTCTTAAAATTCAATTACTATAACATTCAGCCATGATTTTTCCTCAAAATCCCTTTTATCTTTCAATTTTGATTTATATTAAAATTCCCTTACGATACCATTCAGCTCGGATTTTTCCTTAAATACGCTTATTAATACCTAAACGCAAGTTTTTTTCTTTAAAATCCCTTACTATAACCTAAAACCATGATTTTTCATAAAATTCCCTTACCATATCTTTCAGCCATGAGTTTTCTTCAAATTCCGTTCCTATAGCCTTGTGCCAACAATTTTATCAAAATTTCTTACCATAGCAATTAGTCATAAATTTTGTCAACATTCCTTTACTATAACCTTCGACCATGATTTCTCTTCAAATTTCATTCTATAGCCTTTGGCCATGATTTTTGTTAAAACTTTGATACTTATAGCTTATGAACCACAATTTTTTTTTTCAGTCTCTTTCTGTAGCCTTCAGCCATAATTTAACTGCAAATCTCTTACTATTGCTTTAAATTATGATTTTTATTTAAATTACATTAATATAGCCTTAAACCATAATTTTTCTTAAAACGTCCTTGCAATAGCCTCCAACCATGATTTTTTGTCAAATTCCCTTACTATAGAGTTCAACCATGATTTTTCTTCAAATTCCCAAACTATTGCCTTGTGCCACGAATTTCTTCAAATTATCTTAATATATCCTTCAGACAAAATTTTGGTCAAAAGTACCTTACTATTACCTTCAACTTTTATTTTCTTTAAATTCATTTATTATAACCTTTTTACATCATTTTTGAAGATATTCCCATAAGATAGCCTTGTTTCTTCAAATTCTATTATTGTAGCCTGCAACAGTGATTTTTCTTAAAATTCCATTACTATAGCAATTAGTTTTCATTTTTCTTAAATTTTGTTTACTGTTTCAGTCAACTCTGATTTTTCTAAAAATTCTCTTTCAACAAGCATCGACCAATTTTTTTTATTTAAAATCCCTTACTATCGCCTTAAACCATGATTTTTCTTAAAATTCCCTTTAAATAGCCTTCAATCATTTTTTTTTTCAAATACCATTTCTATAGTCATGTGAAAAGATTTTTTTCAAATTCTCTTACTATAGCCTTCAATTATTTTTTTCTCTGGATTTCTTTACTATAACCTTCAACCATGATTCGTTCTCAAAATCCTTACTATATCCTTTAGCCTAGATTTTTTTTTAAAATCCTTTACAATAGTCTTGAACCACCATTTTCTTCAAATTTGGCGACCTCATCTTTCACCTGTTAGTTTACTTCAAATTCCCTTATTGTAACCTTTAATAAAGACTTTTCATATTATTCGCTCTCCATAGCCTTCAACTCTGATTTTTTAAAAATCTCTTACTACAACGTTCAGCCATTATTTTCGTTAAACATCCATTATTATAGCCTGAAACTATGAGTTTTACCAAAATTCCATAGCCATTATTTTCTTTAAATTCCCTGACTATAAAATTTAACCATGATTATTCCTAAAATTCGCATACTAAGGCCTTCAGCCAATTGTTTTTCAAATTCCCTAACTATAACCTTGTGCAATGAATTTTTTCCAATTCTGCCTTTAGTCATATTTTTTGTGAGAAGTCCCTTACTGTTGCCTTCAACCATTTTTTTGCTTCAAATTCTCTTACTATAGCCTTTTTCCTAGTTTTTTTGTAAGATTCCCATACTATAGCCTTCAAGCATAGTTTTCCTAAAATTCAATTCCTATAGTATTCAGCCATGATTTTTCTTCAAAATCCCTGTTACCCTTCAATTTTGATTTATATTAAAATTCCCTTACGATACCATTCAGCTCTGATTTTTCCTTAAATACGCTTATTAAAACCAACAGGGAAGTTTTTTTCTTTAAAACCCCTTACTATAGCCTCAAATCATGATTTTTCTTAAAATTCCCTTACCATATCTTTCAACCATGAGTTTTCTTCCAATTCCTTTCCTATAGCCTTCTGCCAAAAATTCTTCAATTTTCTTACCATAGCAATTAGTCATAAATTTTGTCAATATTCCTTTACTAAAGCCTTCGACCTTGATTTCTCTTCAAATTCCATTCTATAGCCTTTGGTCATGATTTTCGTTAAATCTCCGATACTTATAGCTTATGAACCACAATTTTTTTATAGTCTCTTACTAAAGCCTTCGGTCATAATTTTACTGCAAATCTCTTACTATTGCTTTCAATTATAATTTTTGTTTAAATTCCATTATTATAGCCTTAAACCATGATTTTTCTTCAAATTTCCTTACAATAGCCGTCATGCATGATTTTTCTTCAAATTCCCTTACTATAGAGTTCAGCCATGATTTTTCTTCAAATTGCCAAACTATTACCTTGTGCCACAAAATTTTTTGAAATTATCTTAACATATCATTCAGACAAAATTTTGGTCAAAAGTACCTTACTATTGCCTTCAACCATTATTTTTCTTCAAATTCATTTACTATAGCCTTTTTTCATGATTTTTGAAAATATTCCCTTAAGATAGCCTTGTTTCTTCAAATTCTATTATAGTAGCCTGCAACAATGATTTTTCTTAAAATTCCCTTACTATAGCAATCAATTTTATTTTTCTTAAATTTCCTTTCTTTGTTCCAGTCAACTCTAAATTTTTCTAACAATTCCCTTTGTACAAGCATCGACCAAGTTTTTTTTATTTAAAATTCCTTACTATAGCCTTATTCCATGATTTTCTTAAAATTCCCTTTGAATAGCCTTTAGTCATTATTTTCTTTTCAAATACCCTTTCTATAGCCTTGTGCAAAGAATTTCTTCTAATTCTCTTACTATAGCATTCAATCATTTTTTTCTCATAATTTCTTTACTATTACCTTCAACCATGATTTCTCCTCAAATTCCTTACTATATCCGTTTGCCTTGATTTTTTTTTTATTTCCTTTACAATAGTCTTGAACCACCACTTTCTTCAAATTTGGTGACCACAACTTTCAGCTGTTATTTTACTTCAAATTCCCTTACTGTAACCTTTAATTATGACTTTTTATATTATTCGCTCTCCATAGCCTTCAACTCTGATTTTTAAAAAATTCTTTTACTACAACCTTCAGCCATATTTTTGGTAAACATCCATTCCTATAGCCTGAAACTATGAGTTTTACCAAAATTCCCTAGCCATTATTTTCTTTAAATTCCCTTACTATAAACTTAAACCATGACAAGCTTACGAACCTCAATTTTTTTTACATTCTCTTACTATAGCCTTCAGCCATAATTTTAATTCAAATCACTTACTATTGCCTTCAATTATGAATATTCTTTGAATTCCATTACTATAGCCTTAAACCATGACTTTTCTTAAATTTCCCTTTCAATAGCCTTCAACCATGATTTTTTTTTTTCAAATTCCCTTACTATAGAGTTCAGCTGATGATTTTTTCTTCAAATTCCCATACAATGGCCTTGTGCCACAAATTTCTTCAAATGATCTTAATATATCATTCAGTGAAAATTTTGGTCAAAAGTCCCTCCAGACTTCAACCATTATTTTTTCTTCAAATTCATTTACTGTACCCTTTGTTCTTGATTTTTTGAAAATATTCCCTTAAGATAGCCTTGAACCTTAGTTTTCTTCAAATTCTATTATCATAGCTTCAAGCAATAATTTTTCTTTAAATTCCATTACTATGGCTTTCAGTTTTCATTTTTCTTAAATTTCCTTTACTATTCCCGTCAACTCTGATTTTTCTTAATTTTCTCTTTATACAGGTATCGGCCAAGTTTATTTATTTAAAATCCCTTACTATAGCCTTAAACCTAGATCTTTTTTAAAATTCCCTTCCGATAGCCTTTAGTCGTTATTTTTCTTCCAATACCCATTCAATAGTGTTGGGTGTCTAGCAAGTGCACTCGGTCAGCAAGTAATATAGACTTCTAGAGTCCAGATATCGATCCCATAGAGACCTTGATGAGAGCCTAATCTAAGCAAATATTTTTCTATATACTGAGGTGAAGAAAGTTTTGGGTTTTGAAAACTGAAAAGAAAAACAGAATTTAAACCTTTTGGAAAACTTATGAAGATGAGATGTTGGGGAAGAATGTCAATCCCTCCTAGTTGTTAATATGCAGAATTCTGATTTTATAGCTCAAGTACCCTTACCTTAACTTAGCTTTTGAAAACCTGGTTACCCATATACAGGAAATAACTTTCACCTATTCTCTAAACTCCATCACAATCCAGAAACATTCAGTGCCTAGGTGCTTAAATATAAAAGCTTGAAGATCAACTCTTATTCAGAACAAAAGTGTTTAACGAAGTCAAATTACTTTCCACTAGTCTCCATCACAATCCGGAAACAACTAGTGAGAAAAGCAAGTTGACTTTCACTCATTCTTTGAACTCCATCACAATCCAGAAACATTCAAATCCTAAGTGCATAAATATCAACTCTCTCATTCAGAACAAAGGGTTATAAAAGTCACATCACTTTTCCCCTAGTCTCTATCACAATCCCGGAAACAACTAGTGAGAAAAAGAAAGTTGTTTTAGAAAGCAGGAATCAAATTACTAACCCAACTCTCTACTGAAATTTAACTTCTCTATTAGACCCTCATTAAATTCCAGAATTAAATTCAGATCAGAAATAAGCAATGAGCTCAGTTTCTAAAAAACAAAAGCAAGGTACTTTATTTCTATAGAATTCAGAACTTAAACATACAACAAACTAGCAGTTCATGACTTCCCCAACAAAGAGATACTACTCCATGCTAACAAAATAAAAACAGAGATATGATTCAATTACAGCCATGAGCATGAAAAGAAAAAGAAGTAAAGAAGACCCCCCTTTGAGGACTGTCCTTAGCCTCCTCTCCTGCCTTGGCTACAATCTTCTCTCTCTCTATCTCTCTCTCAACTCCACACTAACTAAAAAGAACATGAAATTAAACTACAAAAAAGAATTAGAACTCTCAAAACTGGATTTACTCTACAAAAACTCGATGCCTTGCTCTCTACCTCGGACCTCTATTTATAGCTGGGCTTCTGTCCAGAACTTGTAAATTGGTCTCTGTCCAGGGGTATGAAATATGCTTTCCCGACCTCAGAATTGGATGAAATTACAAAAGAACCTTCCTTCTGAGGTCCTTGCCTTTTTCACGAAATTTGAGTTCAATCTGAGTTGGGAAACTTGAGATATGATGTGAAAAAAAGTTGCTTGATTCTGCTATAATTCGATCTTGGGTCCACCACTTGGAAGATCTGAAACATGAGAACCACGACTTGGACTTGCCTGAATTTTCTTGATATGATCCTTAATATCAAAAAAATCTTCAGTCAAATTTGGCTTCAATTGGAACACAGGAACTCCTGATATTTTCCTCA
>JAINDJ010000176.1:0-47143 GCA_019845555.1 Aristolochia fimbriata
CCTCAATATTGTTCTTGTGGCTACACTGTCAAAGGATGCCCCAGAACCTCCATTTGGAGCTTGCTCTTGGCTTATGGCTCTTGGTTTGTTTCATCTGATTTTTGCTGTTTTGTATTTCCTGTAAGTCACTAAAAATTTTCATTGAAATACTAAATATAATGGATTTCAGTCCATGAGCAAGTCATAATGCAGTAATTTTTGGGTCTGGTAAATGAATGCATTTTCATATACCTAGCGATAATATCATCTTCCTTGAATTTGTTGGAATTGGTCTGACTTGTTTATACCTTTTTCCAGAGGAAGTACTTTTTGTTTCCTTGTAAAGTAGCTGTGGTAGGCATGGCTTCACCTGCTATATGGGTGGGACTTGTTTTTGAAGTGAGTTATTCAAGTCCTAAATTGGTTTATGGCTGTCTTGTTGATACGTGTAGGCTATGTTGGTTGGTGTTTTAGGACGATCTAAATATTCAAGTAGAATTTGTTAGATTAGTTTTCATCTCCATTCGCGTTTATCATAAATAATTGTGTAGAGAATATAAATTAAAATGCGGTCATCTCCAGAAGTTGATGGTGTTGCTTTCTGCAAACTGTTAGAATTAGTGTAGGATGTGGAAACTTTGTTGGTTGAAAGTATATTTTGATATCTAGCATTAATTTCTCTCTTTGTGTACTTAATTTGCTACCTATTGCTCTTTATTGATGTTAGTACAATTTTTAAAAGTTTATATTTCATAACCTGCAGTTCAATTGTTGTGTTTGGCAGAGTGATATTATCAACTGAACTGTTTGTATTTCATTAACACCGCTTGGTGTCGTTGGGCTTTTCGGATTTGCTTTTGGGCTTTCTTTGTATGTTTAGGGAAGCCTTGTTGCTTCTCCCTTGTTACATTTTGCCTTTTGGTTCTTAGTGAATTCCACTTTTTCCATTTTCTGTAACAAAAAAGATATGTCAGAGAATTAGTGGGTTATATGTAGAAGTCAAAACTATGGGGTTTATTAAAGCTTGTTTCTGATGGTTGGGGTGTGGGTCTGTTAGTTAGGGTAGTTTTCCATCTACCCCGTTTGCAATATTGACTTCAATATAGGATTCCTCATGATGGAAGCACTACTCACAACCAAAAGAAAAAGGGCGACTCAAAATAGAAGCTATGAAGTGGAGCATAACATTTCTGTGGTTGGTGGTTCCTCATATGTTTGTATTATATTTGCATACCGTTCAAAGATCTTTTATAGAAATATTGGAATAGTTATCTTTATGAGGGCGATATATATGTTCCAACAGCTACTTAGATTGGATTTGGCTGTTAGCTGGTATATCATTTCTCACTATCAATCCAATCCGTTAATTGATACCACATCCTGTGATGATCCTATGGTAGGAAACAGCATGTTTTAGCAATTGTCGATGGATCATATAATGCTTAACAGTATCATAATCTTATTAAGTTAGATCTCTAATACTGTGTGCTTTATCAAATGTCTAACTGGTGCAATGAATGGATTATTAGATTCTCTCTCTGAATACATGTTTGTGTTTTGCTTTGCAGGAAGCAACAAATGTGAAGAAATCCTTCAGTCCTGGAAGTAAGTGAGGTGCATGAACAGATCACCCATTCAATGCCACGCAGAAGATTGAAGTATTTAAGTCCTTGGAAGGTTGGGCTGAAGAAACTATCCTGCCTCTTCTTAAACCTGTTGAGCAGTGTTGGCAGCCACAGGATTTCTTGCCAGACCCTGCTTCAGAAGGGTTTATGGATCAGGTTCAGGAACTGAGGGCAAGGTCAAAGAGAGATTTCAGATGACTATTTTTTGTGCTTGGTTGGAGATATGATAACTGAAGCTCTTCCAACCTATCAGACCATGTTGAATACACTTGATGGGGTGCGAGATGAAACTGGAGCAAGCCTTGCTTACATCTTAGGCTATCTGGAATAGGGCTTGGACTGCGAGGAAGAAAACAGGCATGGTGACCTTCTGAACAAGTATCTCTACCTGACTGGAAGAGTAGACATGAGGCAAATTGAGAAAACAATTCAGTATCTAATTGGATCTGGAATGGTACAGAACATCGAGGCTTGTTGCTGTTTGGTCTACATTCTTCACATTCTACATTGTTTTATGCTTTTTTTTGGACCGGGATTGATGTGCTGTATGGCACTGCTTTACTAGTATCTTTGTTCATGCATGGTGGGCTACCTGACTGGTATTTGGTGTTATGTGTGTACCACATCTTGTATGACCAATTATCCAGTGCTTTGAATTTTTGTTATGGTTGTTCATTGGTTGATCATTTTCATAATGAGAAATAGCTTTGTGTTTTATGTTGTTAGGATCCCAAAACCCGAGAACAACCCCTATCTGGGGTTGTATACACATCGTTCAGGAGAGGGGCAACATCTATTTCCCATGGGAACACCGGCGCCATGCCAAAGCATGGGGACACACAACTTGCTAAAATCTGTGGGATGATTGCTGCTGATGAGAAGCGGCATGAAAGAGCCCACACAACAATCGTGGGAAGCTCTTTGAGATTGATGATCAGATGGAGCAATGGTGGCATTTACCCGACATGATGAAGAAGAACATTTCAATGCCGGCCCACCTGATAATGCGATGGCAAGGATGACAATCTGTTTGATCATTTCTCGGCAGTGGCCCAGCGTGTGGAGTCTATACGGCAGAGACTATGCAGGCATCCTTGAGTTTCTTGTGAGGAGGTGGCGTGTGGAGATGGTGACAGGGCTCTCTGCAGAAGGGCAAAAGCTCAAGACTATGTTTGTAATCTGGTGCGAGAATTAGGAGGATTGTGGAGAGGACAGAGGCAAAATCAAGGGGGAAGATGGCTGGGACAGTTCCTTTCAGCTGGGTTTTGACAGAGAAGTGAGTTTATAAGCCATTTACCATTTGTTTGTGCATCCCTTTTAAGATTTGAAGCGTATGTCTCCATCCCCAAATGGATTTTCTCTTAAGCAGCTGTTAGTTAGTAAGGGCAGATAGTGTATCAACTCTTTATGCATGTCTTCTAAGTCTTTCCTTAGGTTTATATGCCTCCAACATCCCCGTTCCCTTTTCTGCTTTCGATATTGATTGTAATGCCCCACTGCAGAAGCAGTACTACATGTGTGAGAATGGGTTGCAACTGTCAATAATTATCTTCCATTATGTTATGTATCCCCTTCTGAAAGTGCAATTCAATGTACTCTTTTTTTTGTGAGTGAAACCATATAGAGAGTGCACAAGGAACAAGGGTTTATGACGATCTCCCATGAGAAAAGATTCATGTGACCTTTTTTAATTGCACATTTCGTTAATTTATTTACGAAAATTATATACTTAGAATTTTGACGGTAATGCTGTAGCCTCAATTGTGAAGTTAAAATCTGGCTAGAATTACGAGTACCCCTAAGAAGCAATGGGAAGGAGATCGAGCAGCGGTTTTACCTTTTACCCGGCCGGAAACGCAGCAGCAGCAGCATCAGAATCCGAGAGTGGTTATTATATAATAACTCAATGATTGAGAAAGAGGGGCCCAAATTATATATTAATATATATATATATATATATATATATATATATATATATATATAGGTCCGATCCAGTGTGAAACACCATTTCGAATGAAATGTGTGACAAACACCGATTTGTATGAAACGTGTGAAACACGTTATCAACTGTCGATCGGACCCACAATTAGATGGGCGGTCTCAAAATAAGAGGGACAAATCATCCCTTCTCGATGAAATTTATTGAAATTAAAAATTACGTAAAAAATTTAAACTAGGATAATTGATATAAATATTAATCAATAATACACAATTGTAGAGAAAAAATGGACCTAAACAAGTGACCCCTGGTCAAAGATCTAACAAAGCCCATGCGCCTCATAATAAAAATAGAGTTAAAAATATATTTTGCTTCGCCATTGGTCCTTAAACTCCATTTTAATCAAAATAGGTCCAGGTATTTTACTTTTTTCATAAAATGTGAACTTCCCCGTTACCTTTTTTCTGGAACCGGGTCCGGTGTGACCCAAGTTGGGAAGCGACTCAAGTAGGATTTTCATATCTCAAGGTTGGTTGGAGTTAGTGTTTGCACAACCCCACAGTTCGGTGGTCGATGCGCCCTAATCATGGGATGGTCCATTACAAATTGTGTTCAATGCGTGACCTTTGCCTTTGTTTAGCCTTCGCAAGAAAAGCGATCTCATGAAAACCTAACGCTAAGCGTGCCTTACATCAACACTGTCTCCTTACATAGCGTTTCAGCTTCTTCGGGAAGATTAATTTCAAGAGGGGCTAGACGGAGGATCTTTTCGGCGAAGGATCGTTTTCGGCGGTGGGAATTTCAAGCTTCATATGGATTCTAGTAACATTGGCGGCATTGACCGCCAAGGATACTGAAGGATCTGTCACCATATTGGGTGAAAGGCATCTCCACAGTGCAATCTCGATGGCCTGCTCTTGGACGGCTATAGAATTTGAATGGAGCGGCGGGGATTCCCGCATGAAGTCTGATCGGTTGCCTCGACATTCTCAGCTGGTTTTGCAGAGACTAAAGATACTATCTTAGTTGGATTCCGTAGTTTTTAAGTGCAAATCTAAACCTTAATGTTGATTGGAACTAGGTTGTTACTTTGTTGCATTCGCAGAGACCCATTATATCGATGACTTAGAGAATATTCTTGATGAATGCATGATACTGTCTTTCAATGCAGAAATAGAAGATGGCAGTGTAGAAGAGGTATCAATTTTGTTTTTTGATTTCGTCTTTCACTCACTTCCTTGTTTCATGTTGGTTTTGTTTCTTATTTTCTTCTGTCCATAAGCAATTGTGTAGTGAAAATTTTGACCAGGACAGTGCAAATCGCTCATCTTTTCTTTCAAATCGCCGAGCTAAGCTCTACAAAGATATGTTAAGCCATAAATTTATTGGGGGGGACAACATGAACTTCGGGAAGATACATCTTCCATTTCTTATGTAACCATATCTGCTCCTTAAGACCGGGCTATTGTCTTCTAATCGTGTTTATTTTATAGAAATTAAAAAATTACATGTGAAAATTTAAACTATAATAATTTATATAAATATTAATCACTAATACACAATTGTATAGAAAAATGGACCTAAACAAGTGAACCCTGTCCATGATCTAACAAAGCCCATACGCCTCATAATAAAAAAAAGGGTTAGAAATATATTTTGCTTACGCCATTGGTCCTTGAACTCCATTTTATCAAAATCGGTCCAGATATTTAACTTTTATCACAAAATGTGAACTTCCATACGATATTTTTATTTTATTTTATTTTATTATTATTTTTTGGTAGACTTTTTTGTTATTTCTTTTGCCGGAGCCACCTATTTTCGAACCGGTCGGTGTGACCCAAAATTTGGCGACTCAAGTAGGATTTTCGTATCTCCAGTTGATTCGGAGTTAGGTGTTCGCACAAACCCTGGTTCGGTGGTTGTCTGCGCCCTAATTATGGAAAGGTCCATTACAAACTGTGTTCAATCGTGACCTTTGTCATTGTTTTTGCCTTCACAAGAAAGCGATGTCATTCAAAACCTAATGCTAGCGTGCCCACGTCAACTCCGTCTCCTCGTTAACGTTTCAGCTTCTTCGGAAGATTAATTTCAAGAGGATGAGCGGAGGATCATTTTCGTGCAGTGGGAATTTCGAGCTTCATATGGATTCTAGTAACATTGGCGGGATTGAGCAGCCAAAGATACTGACGAAGGAGGCTGTCACCATATTGGGTGAAGGCATCTCCCTGGTGCAATCTCGATGGCCTTCTCTTTGAACGGCTATAGAATTTGAATGGAGCGGCAGGGATTCTCGCATGAAGTCTGATCAGTTTGCCTCGACATTCTCAGCTGGTGGTTTGGGACTAAAGATACTATCTTCTTTGGATTCCGTAGTTTTTAAGTGCAAATCTAAACCTTAATGTTGATTGGAACTAGGTTGTTGCCATTGTTGCATTCGCAAAGACTCATTATATCGATGACTTAGAGAATAATCTGGACGAATGCATGATACTGTCTTTGAATGCAGAAATAGATAATGGCAGTGTCCAAGAGGCATCAGTTTTGTTTTTGGATTTTGTCTTTTATTCACTTCCTTGTTTCATGTTGGTTTTGTTTCTTATTTTCTTCTGTCCATCAGCAATTGTGTAGTGAAAATTTTGAGAAGGACAGTGCAAATCGCTCTTATTTTCTTTCAAATCGCCGAGCTAAGCTCTACACAGATATGTTCGCCATAAATTTATTGGGGGTCAACATGAACTCGGAAAGATACATCTGCCATTTCTTATGTAACCATTTCTGCACCTTAACTAGGCTATTGTCTTGTAATCGTGTTTAATTTATTCATATTAAAAAATTACTTGTGAAAATTTAAACTGTGATAACTGATATAAATATTAATAACTAATACACAATTGTAGAGAAAAATGGACCTAAACAAGAGACTCCGGTCCAGGATCTAATCAAGCCCATACGCCTCATAATAAAAAAAGGGTTAGAAATATATTTTGCTTCCACCATTGGTCATTGAACTCCATTTAGTCAAAATCTGCCCAGATATTTAACTTTTTTTCACAAAATGAGAACTTCCCCACAGTATTTTTATTTTATTTAATTTAATTTTACTTTATTATAATTTTATTATAATTTTTTTTATTATTTTTTCGTGGATTTTAGGTAATTTCTTTTGACCGAGCTACATATTTTATGGAAGCCGGGTTAGTGTGACTCAAGTCGGGAGCGACTCAAGTAGGATTTTCGTATCTCCGAGTTGGTTCGGAGTTCGTATTCGCACAGCCCTGGTTCGGTGGTCGTTTGCCCTAATTATGGGATGGTCCATTACAAACTGTGTTCTATCGTGACCTTTGTCTTTGTTTTGCCTTCGCAAGAAAGGTGATCTCCTAGAAAACCTAACGCTAGCATGCCTTCTGTCAACACCGTCTCGTCGTACAATGTTTCAGCTTCTTCCCAGAAGATTAATTTCAAGAGGACGAGCTGAGGATCGTTTTCGTGCGGTGGAAATTTTATGCTTCATATGGATTCTAGTATCATTGGCGGGATTGAGCAGCCAAATATACGCACGAAGGAGGCTGTCACCATATGTGATGAAGGCATCTCCCTGGTGCTTTCTCGATGGACTGCTCTTCGGACGGATGTAGAATTTGAATGGGGAGACAGGGATTCTCGCTAGAAGTCTGATCAGCTCGTCTTTGACATTCTCAGCTGGTTTGCGCAGACCAAAGGTACTATCTTATTGGATTCCGTAGTTTTTTATGTGCAAATTCTGAACCTTAATGTTGATAGCAACTAGGTTGTTGCGATTGTTGCATTATGAGACCCATTATATCGATGACTTAGAGAATATTCTGGATGAATGCATGATATCTTGTCTTCCAATGCAGAAATAGAAGATGGCACTGTAGAAGAGGTATTAGTTTTGTTTTTGGATTTTGTCTTTTACTCAGTTCCTTGTTTCATCTTGGTTTTGTTTCTTATTTTCTTCTGTCCATCAGCAATTGTGTTGTAAAAATTCTGAGATGGAAAGCTCAAATCGCTCATCTTTTCTTTCTAATCGCCGAGCTATGCTCTATAAAGATATGTTCGCGATAAATTTATTGTGGGACAACATGAACTCGAAAACGTACATCTTCCATTTCTTATGTAACCATATATGCTCAACTGGGCTATTGTCAACTAATCGTGTTTAATTTACTGATATTAAAAAATTACATGTAAAAAT
Organism: Aristolochia fimbriata; assembly: GCA_019845555.1. Taxonomy (NCBI): domain Eukaryota; kingdom Viridiplantae; phylum Streptophyta; class Magnoliopsida; order Piperales; family Aristolochiaceae; genus Aristolochia; species Aristolochia fimbriata. The sequence continues at coordinate 7,763 of JAINDJ010000176.1, forward strand.
TTAAACTATGATTATTGATATAAATATCAATCACTAATACACAATTGTAGACAATAATGGACCTAAACAAGTGACCCCGGTCCGGGATCTAACCAAGCCCATACGCCTCATAATAAAAATAGGGTTAGAAATATATTTTGCTTCCGCCAATGGTCTTTGAACTCCATTTTATCAAAATCGGCCCAGATATTTATCCTTTTTCACAAAATGAGAACTTCTCCACGATATTTTTATTTTTTGTAATTTTTTTTGATCGAGCTACCTAATTTCAGAAACCCGGGTCAGTGTGACCCAAGTCGGGAGCGACTAAAGTTGGATTTTCGTATCTCCGAGAGGGTTCGGAGTTCATGCTCGCACAACCCTAGTTCGGTGGTCGTGTGCCCTAATTACGGGATGTCCATTACAAACTGTGTTCAATCGTGACCTTTGTCTTTGTTTTCCCTTCGCAAGAAAGGCGATCTCCTTGAAAACCTAACGCTAGCGTGCCTTCCGTCAACACCGTCTCCTCGTACAACGTTTCAACTTCTTCTCGGAAGAATAATTTCAAGAAGACGAGCGGTGGATCGTTTTTGTGCGGTGGGAATTTCAAGCTTCATATGGATTCTAGTAAGATTGGCAGGATTGACCAGCCAAAGATACTCATGAAGGAGGCTGTCACCATATTGGGTGAAGGCATCACCCTGGTGCTATCTCGATGGACTGCTCTTCGGACGGCTATAGAATTTGAATGGTGTGGCAGGGATTCTCGCATGAAGTCTGATAAGCTCGCCTGTGGCATTCTCTGCTGGTTTGCGCAGACCAAAAGTACTATCTTACTGGATTCCGTAGTTTTTTATGTGCAAATTCAAAACTTTAATGTTGATAGCAACTAGGTTGTGCCATTGTTGCATTCGCAGAGACCCATTATATCGGTGGCTTAGAGAGTATTCTGGACGAATGCATGATACTGCCTTTCAATGTAGAAATAGAAGATGGCACTGTAGAAGAGGTATCAGTTTTGTGTTGGGATTTTGTCTTTTATTCACTTCCTTGTTTCAAGTTGGTTTTGTTTCTTATTTTCTTCTGTCCATCAGCAATTGTGTAGTGAAAATTCTAAGCTAGACAGTGCACATCGCACATCTTTCTTTCAAATCGCCGATCTAAGCTTTACAAAGATATGTTCGACATAAATTTATTGGGGGACAACATGAACTCGGAAAGATACATCTTCGATTTCTTATGTAACCATATCTGCTCCTTAACTGGGCGATTGTCTTCTAATCTTGTTTAATTTATTGATTTGAAAAAATTTTATGCGAAAATTTAAACTATGATAATTGACATAAATATTAATCACTAATAAAGAATTGTAGAGAAAAATGGACCTAAACAAGAGACCCCGGTCCAGGATCTAACCAAGCCCATACGCAGCCTCATAATAAAAATAGGGTTAGAAATATATTTTGCTTCCACCTTTGGTCGTTGAACTCCATTTAGTCAAAATCTGCCAAGATATTTAACTTTTTTTTCACAAAAAAGAGAACTTTCCCACGATATATTTATTTTATTTTATTTTTTTATTTAGTTATTTTTTTTCTTGGATTTTTGGGAATTTGTTTTGACCATGCTACCTATTTTTCTGGAACCGGGTTAGTGTGACCCAAGTCGGGGCGACTCAAGTAGGATTGTCGTTATGTTCGAAGTTGGTTCGAGTTCGTGTTTGCACAATGTCATTGATTCGGTGGTCGTCTGCCCCTAATTATGGGATGGTCCATTACAAACTCTGTTAAATTGTGACCTTTGCTTTTGCTTTGCCAACACAAGAAAGGCGATCTCCTTGAAAACCTTACGCTTAGCGTGCCTTCTGTCAACACCATCTCCTCGCATAACGCGTTTCAGCTTCTTCTCGAAAAGATTAATTTCAAGAGGACGGCGGAGGATCATTTTTTCATGCGGTGGGAATTTTAAGCTTCATATGGATTCTAGTAACATTGGCGGGAATGAGCAGTCAAAGATACTCACGAAGGAGGCTGTCACCATAATGGGTGAAGGCATCTCCCTGGTGCTATCTTGATGGATTGCTCTTGGGATGGCAATAGAATTTGAATGGGCTGGGAGGGATTCTCGCATGAAGTCTGATTAGCTTCGTATGTGACATTCTCACCTGGTTTCTTTGAGACCAAAGGTACTATCTACTTGGATTCCGTAGTTTTTTATGTGCAAATTCTAAACCTTAATGTTGATAGCAACTAGGTTGTTGCCATTGTCACATTCGCAGAGACCCATTATAGCGATGACTTAGAGAATATTCAAGACAAATGCTAATACAATCTTTCAATGCAGAAATAGAAGATGGCAGTGCATAAGACGTATCAGTTTTGTTTTTGGATTTTGTCTTTTACTCACTTCCTTGTTTCATGTTGGTTTTGTTTTTTATTTTCTTCTGTCCATCAGCAATTGTGTAGTGAAGATTCTGAGATGGACAGTGCAAAACGCTCATCTTTTCTTTCAAATCGCCGAGCAAAGCTCTACAAAGATATGTTCGCCATATATTTATTGGGGTAAAACATGAAATCGAAAAGATACATCTTCCATTTCTTAAGTAACCATATATGCTCCTTAACTGGGCTATTGTTTTCTAATCGTGTTTAATTTATTGATATTTAAAAATTACATGTGAAAATTTAAACTATGATAATTGATTTAAATATTAATCACTAATACACAATTGTAGAGAAAAATGGACCTAAACAAGAGACCCCGGTCCAGGATCTAACCAAGCCCTTACGCCTCATAATAAAAATAGGGTTAGAAATATTTTTTGCTTCCAACATTGCTCATTGAACTCCTTTTAAACAAAATCTGCCCAGATATTTTAGTTTTTTCACAAAATGAGAACTTCCCCACGATATTTTTATTTTATTTTATTTACTTTATTTTTAAATATTTTTTTCATGGATTTTTGGTAATTTCTTTTGACCGAGCTACCTATTTTCTGGAACCCGGGTTAGTGTGACCCAAGGCGAGAGTGACTCTTGCAGGATTGTCGTATGTTCGAGTTGGTTCGGAGTTCGTGTTCGCACAACCGTGGTTCGGTGGTCATCTGCCCTAATTATGGGATGGTCCATTACAAACTCTGTTAAATTGTGACCTTTGTCTTTGCTTTGCCATCACAAGAAAGGCGATCTCATTAAAAACCTAACATAAAGCGTGCCTTCTGTCAACACCGTCTCCTCGCATTAACGTTTCAGCTTCTTCGGAAGATTAATTTCATGAGGACGGCGGAGGATCATTTTTGTGTGGAGGGCATTTTAAGCTTCAAATGAATTCTAGTAACATTGGCGGGATTAAGCGGTCAAAGATACTCAATGGCGAAGGCTGCCACCATATTGGGTGAAGGCATCTCCCTGGTGCTATCTTGATGGATTGCTCTTCGGATGGCAATAGAATTTGAATGGGCTGGGAGGGATTCTCGCATGAAGTCTGATCAGCTCGCCTATGACATTAATAGCTGGTTTCCGCAAACCAAAGGTACTGTCTTACTGGATTTCGTAGTTTTTTATGTGCAAATTCTAAACCTTAATGTTGATAGCAACTAGGTTGTTGCCATTGTTGCATTCGCAGAGACCCATTATATCGATGACTTAGAGATTATTCAAGACGAATGCTAATACTATCTTTCAATGTAGAAATAGAAGATGGCGGTCTGAGTAAGAGGTATCGTTTTTGTTTTTGGATTTTGTCTTTTACTCACTTCCTTGTTTCATGTTGGTTTTGTTTCTTATTTTCTTTCTGTCCATCAGGAATTGTGGAGTGAAGATTCTGAGATAGACAGTGCAAATCGCTCATCTTTCTTTCTAATTGCCGAGGTAAGCTCTACAAAGATATGTTCGCCATAAATTTATTGGGGAAAAACATGAACTCGAAAAGATACATCTTCCATTTCGAATGTAACCATATCTGCTCCTTAACTGGGCTATTGTCTTCTAATCGTGTTTAATTTATTGATATTAAAAAATTACATGTGAAAATTTAAACTATGATAATTGATATAAATATTAATCACTAATACACAATTGTGGAGAAAAATGGACCTAAACAAGAGACCCCGGTCCAGGATCTAATTAAGCCCATACGCCTCATAATAAAAATAGGGTTAGAAATACATTTTGCTTCGACCATTGGTCATTGAACTCCATTCAGTCAAAATCTGCCTAGATATTTTACTTTTTTCACAAAATGATAACTTCCCCACGATATTTTTATTTTATTTTATTTTATTTTATTTTTATTTTTTTCTGGATTTTTTGTAATTTCTTTTGACCGAGCTACCTATTTTATGGAACCCAAGTTAGTGTGACCCAAGTCGGGGAGGCGACTCAAGTAGGATTTTTGTATCTCCGAGTTGGTTCGGTGGTCGTCTGCCCTAATTATGGGATGGTCCATTACAAACTGTGTTCTATCGTAACCTTTGTCTTTGTTTTGCCTTCGCAAGAAAGGTGATCTCATAGAATACCAAACGCTAGCATGCCTTCTGTCAACACCGTCTCGTCGTACAACGTTTCAGCTTCTTCCCAGAAGATTAATTTCAAGAGGACGAGCTGAGGATCGTTTGCGTGCGGTGGGAATTTCATGCTTCATATGGATTCTAGTAATATTGGTGGGATTGAGCAACCAAAGATACGCACGAAGGAGGCTGTCACCATATTGGGTGAAGGCATCTCCCTGGTGCTTTCTCGATGGACTGCTCTTCGGACGGATGTAGAATTTGAATGGGAGACAGGGATTCTCGCCATAAGTCTGATAAGCTCGCCTCTGACATTCTCAACTGGTTTGCTCAGACGAAAGGTACTATCTTATTCGATTCCGTAGTTTTTTTATGTGCAAATTCTGAACCTTAATGTTGATAGCAACTAGGTTGTTGCGATTGTTGCATTCAAGCAGAGACCCATTATATCGATGAGTTAGAGAATATTCTGGATGAATGCATGAAACCTGTCTTTAAATGCAGAAATAGAAGGCGACAATCGTAGAAGAGGTATCAGTTTTGTTTTTGGATTTTGTCTTTTACTCAGTTCCTTGTTTCATCTTGGTTTTGTTTCTAATTTACTTCTGTTCATCAGCAATTGTGTAATGAAAATTCTGAGATGGACAGCATAAAACCGCTCATCTTTTTTTCTTTCTAATCATGAGCTAAGCTCCTCAAAGATATGTTCGCAATAAATTTATTGGGGACAACATGAACTTCGGAGACATTATATCTTCCATTTCTTATGTAACCATATATGCTCAACTGGGCTATTGTAAACTATGATTATTGATATAAATAGAAATCACTAAAACACAATTGTAGACAAGAATAGACCTAAACAAGTGACCCCGGTCCGGGATCTAACCAAGCCCATACACCTCATAATAAAAATAGGGTTGGAAATATAGTTTGCTTCCACCAATAGTCTTTGAACCCCATTTTATCAAAATCGCCCCGATAATTATCCTTTTTCACAAAATGAGAACTTCCCCACGACATTTTTATTTTTTTATTTATTTATTTTTATTATTATTTTTTTCCTAGATTTTTTTGTAATTTCTTTTGACCGAGCTACCTAATTTCAGGAACCCGGGTCAGTGTGACCCACGTCGGGAGCGACACAAGTATGATTTTCGTATCTCCAAGACGGTTCGGAGTTCGTGCTTTCATTACAACCCTGGTTCGGTGGTCGTGTGCCCTATTATGGGATGTCCATTACAAACTGTGTTCAATCGTGACCTTTGTCTTTGTTTTGCCTTCGCAAGAAAGGCGATCTCCTTGAAAACCTAATGCTAGCGTGCCTTTCGTCAACACCATCTCCTCGTTCATCGTTTCAACTTCTTCCCGGAAGAATAATTTCAAGAGGACGAGCGGAGGATCATTTTCGTGCAGTGGGAATTTCAAGCTTCATATGGATTCTAGTGACATTGGCGGGATTGAGCAGCCAAAGATACACTTGAAGGAGGCTGTCACCATATTGGGTGAAGGCATCTCCCTGATGCTATCTCGATGGACTACTCTTCGGACGGCTACAAAATTAGAATGGGCTGGCAGGGATTCTCGCATGAAGACTGATAAGCTCGCCTGTGACATTCTGTGCTGGTTTGTTCAGACCAAAGGGGCTATCTTACTGGATTCGTAGTAGTTTTTATGTGCAAATTCAAAGCGTTAATGTTGATAGCAACTAGGTTGTTGCCATTGTTGCATTCGCAGAGACCCATTATATCGATGGCGTAGAGAATATTCTGGACGAATGGATGATACTGTCTTTCAATGCAGAAAAAGAAGATGGCACTGTAGAAAAGGTATCAGTTTTGAGTTGGGATTTTGTGTTTTACTCACTTCCTTGTTTCATGTTGGTTTTATTTCTTATTTTGTTCTGTCCATCAGCAATTGTGTAGTGAAAATTCTGAGCTGGACAGTGCACATCGCTCATCTTTTCTTTCAAATCGCCGAGCTAAGCTCTACAAAGATATGTTCGACATAAATTTATTGGGGGACAACAAGAACTCGGAAAGATACATCTTCAATTTCTTATGTAACCATACTTGCTCCTTAACTGGGCGATTTTCTTCTAATCGTGTTTAATTTGTTGATTTGAAAAAATTTCATGTGAAAATATCAACTATGATAATTGATATAAATATTAATCACTAATAAACAATTGTAGAGAAAAATGGACCTAAACAAGTGACCTCGGTCCAGGATCTAACCAAGCCCATACGCGTCGTAATAAAAATAGTGTTAGAAATATATTTTGCTTTCGACATTGGTCCTTGAACTCCATTTAATCAAAATCGGCCCATATATTTTACTTTTTTCACAAATTGTGAACTTGCCTACGATATTTTTATTTTATTTTTTTTTTTTTTTGCATGATTTTATTTTATTTCTTTTGACCGAGCAACCTATTTTTCTGAACCCGGGTCAGAGTGACCCAAGTCGGGAGCGACTCAAGTAGGATTTTCGTATCTCCGAGACGTTTTGGAGTTCGTGTTCGCATAGCCCTGGTTCGATGGTCGTCTGCCCTAATTATGGGATGGTCAATTACAAACTGTGTTTAATCGGGACCTTTGTCTTTGTTTTGCCTTCGCAAGAAAGGCGATCTCCTTGAAAACCTAATGCTAGCATGCTTTCTGTCAACACTGTCTCCTCAAACTGTATTTCAGCTTCTTCCCAGAAGATTAATTTCTAGAGGACGAGCGGAGGATCATTTCGTGCGGTGGGAATTTCAAGCTTCATATGGATTCAAGTAAAATTGGCGGGATTGTGCAACCTAAGATACTCACGAACGAGGCTTTCACCAAATTGGGTGAAGGCATCTCCGCGGTGCTATCTCGATGGACTGCTCTTCGGATGGGTATGGACTTTGAATGGGCCGGCAGGGATTCTCGCATGAAGTCTGATCAGTTCCCCTCGACATTCTCAGCTAGTTTTGCAGACCAACTGTACTATCTTACTTGGATTTCATAGTTTTTATGTGCAAATTCTAAACTTTAATGTTGATAGCAACTAGGTTGTTGCCATTGTTGGATTCTCAAAGACCCATTATATCGATGACTTAGAGAATATTCAGGACGAATGCGAATGCTAATACTGTCTTTCAATGCAGAAATAGAAGAAGGCAGTGTAGAAGAGGTATCAGTTTTGTTTTTGGATTTTGTCTTTTACTCACTTCCTTGTTTCATGTTGGTTTTGTTTCTTATTTTCTTCTGTCCATCAGCAATTGTGTAGTGAAGATTCTGAGATGGACAGTGCAAATCGCTCATCTTTTCTTTCAAATCGCCGAGCTAAGCTCTACAAAGATATGTTCGCCATAAATTTACTGGGGTACAACATGAACTCGAAAAGATACATCTTCCATTTCTTATGTAACCATTTCTGCTCCTGAACTGGGCTATTGTCTTCTAATCGTGTTTAATTTATTGATATTAAAAAATTACATGTGAAAATTTAAACTATGATAATTGATATAAATATTAATCTCTAATACACAATTGTAGAGAAAAATGGACCTAAACAAGAGACCCCGGTCGAGGATCTAATCATGCCCAAACGCCTCATAATAAAAATAGGGTTAGAAATATATTTTGCTTCCACCATTGGTCATTAAACTCCATTAAGTCAAAATCTGCCCAGATATTTAACTTTTTTCACAAAATGAGAACTTCCTCACGATATTTTTATTTTATTTATTTATTTATTTTTTGCAAGATTTTTTTTTTATTTCTTTTGACCGAGCAACCTATTTTCCGAAACCCGGGTTATAGTGATCCTCGTCTGAAGTGACTTAAGTAGGATTTTCGTATCTCTGAGATGATTCGGAGTTCGTGTTCGCATAGCCCTGGTTCGCTGGTCGTCTGTCCTAATTATGGGATGGTCCATTACAAACTGTGTTCAATCGTGACCTTTCCCTTTGTTTTGCCTTCGCAAGAAAGGCGATCTCCTTCAAAACCTAACGCTAGCGTGCCTTCTGTCAACACCGTCTCCTCGTACAACGTTTCAGCTTCTTCCTGGAAGATTAATTTCAAGAGGACGAGTGGAGGATCATTTTCGTGCGGTGGGAATTTCAAGCTTCATATGGATTATAGTAACATTGGCGAGATTGAGCAGTCTGAGATACTCACGAAGGAGGCTATCACGATATTGGGTGAAGGCATCTCCCTGGTGCTATCTCGGTGGGGACTGCTCTTGGGATGGCAATAGAATTTGAATGGGGTGGGAGGGATTCTCGCATGAAGTCTGATTAGCTTCGCCGGTGACATTCTCAGGTGGTTTTTGCTTGAGACCAAAGGTACTATCTTCTTGGATTATGTAGTTTTTTATGTGCAAATTCAAAACCTTAATGTTGATAGCAAGTAGGTTGTTGCCATTGTTGCATTCGCAGAGAGACACAATATATCGATGGCTTAGAGAATATTTTGGGACCTAATTCATGATACTATCTTTCAATGCAGAAATAGAAGATGGCACACTAGAAGAGGTATTGGTTTTGTTTTTGGATTTTGTCTTTTACTCACTTCCTTGTTTCTTGTTGGTGTTTTTTCTTATTTTCTTCTGTCCTTCAGCAAATGTGTAGTGAAAATTCTGAGCTATACAGTGCAAATCGCTCATCTTTTCTTTCAAATCGCCGAGCTAAGCTCTACAAAGATGAGTTCGCCATAAATTTGTTGCAGGACAACATGAACTCGAAAAGATACATCTTCCATTTCTCATGTAACCATATGTACTCCTTACTTGGGCTATTGTATTCTAATCGTGTTTAATTTATTGATATGAAAAAATTACATGTGAAAATTTAAACTATGATAATTGATATAAATATTAATCACTAATACACAATTGTAGAGAAAAATGGACCTAAACAAGTGACCCTGGTCCAGGATCTAACCAAGCCCATACGAATCATAATAAAAATAGTGTTAGAAATATATTTTGCATCCGACATTGGTCCATGAACTCCATTTAATCAAAATCGGCCTAGATATATAACTTTTTTCACAAAACGTGAACTTCGCCATTATATTTTTATTTTAATTTATAATTTTTTTTTGCAAGATTTTTTTTTATTTCTTTTGACCGAGCAACCTATTTTTCGCAACCCGGGTTAGAGTGACCCTCGTCGGGAGCGACTCAAGTAGGATTGTTGTATGTCCGAGACGATTCGGAGTTCGTGTTCGCATAGCCCTGGTTCGGTGGTCGTCTGCCCTAATTATGGGATGGTACATTACAAACTGTGTTCAATCGTGACCTTTCCCTTTGTTTTGCCTTTGCAAGAAAGGCGATCTCCATGAAAACCTAATGCTAGCGTGCCTTCTGTCAACACCGTCTCCTCAAACTGCGTTTGAGCTTCTTCCCAGAACATTAATTTCAAGAGGACGAGCGGAGGATCGTTATCGTGCGGTGGGAATTTCAAGCTTCATATGGATTCTAGTAACATTGGCGGGATTGTGGAACCAAAGATACTCACGAAGAAGGCTGTGACCAAATTGGGTGAAGGCATCTCCCTGGTGCTATCTCGATGGACTGCTCTTCGGACGGCTATAGACTTTGAATGGGCTGGCAGGGATTCTCGCATGAAGTCTGATCAGCTCACCTGTGACATTCTCAACTGGTTTGCGCAGACCAAAGGAACTATCTTACTGGATTCCGTAGTTTTTTATGTGCAAATTCTAAACCTTAATGTTGATAGCAACTAGGTTGTTTCCATTGTTGCATTCGCAGAGACCCATTATATCGATGACTTAGAGAATATTCAAGACGAATGCTAATACTATCTTTCAATGTAGAAATAGAAGATGGCAGTGTAGAAGAGGTATCAGTTTTGTTTTTGGATTTTGTCTTTTACTCACTTCCTTGTTTCATGTTGGTTTTGTTTCTTTTTTTCTTCTGTCCATCAGCAATTGTGTAGTGACGATTCTGAGATGGACAGTGCAGATCGCTCATGTTTTCTTTCAAATCGCCGAGCTAAGCTCTACAAAGATATGTTCGCCATAAATTTATTGGGGTTAAACATGAACACGAAAAGATACATCTTCCATTTCTTATGTAACCATTTCTGCTCTTTTGGTGGGCTATTGTCTTCTAATCATGTTTAATTTATTGATATTAAAAAATTACATGTGAAAATTTAAACTATGATAATTGATATAAATATTAATCACTAATACACAATTGTAGAGAAAAATGGACCTAAACAAGAGACCCCGGTCCAGGATCTAATCAAGCCCATACGTCTGATAATAAAAATAGGGTTAGAAATATATTTTGCTTCCACCATTGGTCATTGAACTCCATTTAGTCAAAATCTGTGCAGATATTTAACTTTTTTCACCAAATGAGAACTTCCCCACGATATTTTTATTTTATTTTATTTTATTTTATTTTATTATTATTTTTTTCTGGACTTTTGGTAATTTCGTTTGACCGAGCTACCTATTTTATGGAACCCGGGTTAGTGTGACCCAAGTCGGGAGCGACTCAAGTAGGATTTTCGTATCTCCGAGTTGGTTTGGAGTTCGTGTTTGCACAACCCCGGTTCGGTGGTCGTCTGCCCTAATCATGGGATGGTCCATTACAAATTGTGTTCAATCGTGACCTTTGCCTTTGTTTTGCCTTCACAAGAAAGGCCATCTCCTTGAAAACCTAACGCTAGCGTGCCTTCTGTCAACACTGTCTCCTCGTACAACGTTTCAGCTTCTTCCCGGAAGATTAATTTCAAGAGGACGAGCGGAGGATCATTTTCGAGCGAAGGATCGTTTTCGAGCGGTGGGAATTTCAAGCTTCATATGGATTCTAGTAACATTGGCGGCATTGACCTGCCAAAGATACGAAGGAGGCTGTCACCATATTGGGTGAAGGCATCTCCCTGGTGCTATCTCGATGGACTGCTCTTCGGACAGCTATAGAAATTGAATGGGCCAGCAGGGATTCTCTCATGAAGTTTGATCAGCTTGCCTGTGACATTCTCAGCTGGTTTTGCGTAGACCAAAGGTACTATCTTACTGGATTCCATAGTTTTTTATGTGCAAATTCTGAACCTTAATGTTGATAGCAACTACGTTGTTGCCATTGTTGCATTCGCAGAGACCCATTATATCGATGACTTAGAGAATATTCTGGACGAATGCATGATACTGTCTTTCAATGCAGAAATAGAAGATGGCAGAGTAGAAGAGGTATCAATTTTTTTTTTGATTTCGTCTTTTACTCACTTCCTTGTTTCATGTTGGTTTTGTTTCTTATTTTCTTCTGTCCATAAGCAATTGTGTAGTGAAGATTTTGACATGGACTGTGCAAATCGCTCATCTTTTCTTTCAAATCGCCGAGCTAAGCTCTACAAAGATATGTTCGCCATAAATTTATTGGGGGACAACATGAACTCGGAAAGATACATCTTCCATTTCTTATGTAACCATATCTGCTCCTTAACTGGGCTATTGTCTTCTAATCGTGTTTATTTTATTGAAATTAAAAAATTACATGTGAAAATTTAAACTATGATAATTGATATAAATATTAATCACAAATACACAATTGTAGAGAAAAATGGACCTAAACAAGTGAACCCTGTCCATTATATAACAAAGCCCATACGCCTCATAATAAAAAAAGGGTTAGAAATATATTTTGCTACTGCCATTGGTCCTGGAACTCCATTTTATCAAAATCGGTCCAGATATTTTTATTTTATTTTATTTTATTCTTATTTTTTTGGTAGACTTTTTGTAATTTCTTTTGACGGAGCCACCTATTTTCCAGAACCCGGGTTAGTGTGACCCAAGTCGCGAGCGACTCAAGTAGGATTTTCGTATCTCCGAGTTGATTCGGAGTTCGTGTTAGCACAACCCTGGTTCGGTGGTTGTCTGCCCTAATTATGGAAAGGTCCATTACAAACTGTGTTCAATCGTGACCTTTGTCATTGTTTTGCCTTCACAAGAAAGGCGATGTCCTTCAAAACCTAATGCTAGCGTGCCTTCTGTCAACTCCGTCTCCTCGTACAACGTTTTAGCTTCTTCCCGGAAGATTAATTTCAAGAGGAAGAGCGGAGGATCATTTTCGTGCGGTGGGAATTTCGAGCTTCATATGGATTCTAGTAACATTGGCGGGATTGAGAAGCCAAAGATACTGACGAAGGAGGCTGTCACCATATTGGGTGAAGGCATCTCCCTGGTGCATTCTCGATGGCCTGCTCTTCGGACGGCTATAGAATTTGAATGGAGCGGCAGGGATTCTCACTTGAAGTCTGATCAGTTTGCCTCTGACATTCTCAGCTAGTTTGCGCAGACTAAAGACACTATCTTACTGGTTTGCAACTAGGTTGTTGCCATTGTTGCATTCGAAAAGACCCAATATATCGATGACTTAGAGAATATTCTGGACGAATGCATGATACTGTCTTTGAATGCAGAAATAGAAAATGGCAGTGTCCTAGAGGCATCAGTTTTGTTTTTGGATTTTGTCTTTTATTCACTTCCTTGTTTCATGTTGGTTTTGTTTCTTATTTTCTTCTGTCCATCAGCAATTGTGTAGTGAAAATTTTGAGAAGGACAGTGCAAATCGCTCTTATTTTCTTTCAAATCGCCGAGCTAAGCTCTACACAGATATGCTCGCCATAAATTTATTGGGGGTCAACATGAACTTGGAAAGATACATCTGCCATTTCTTATGTAACCATTTCTGCACCTTAACTGGGCTATTGTCTTGTAATCGTGTTTAATTTATTCATATTAAAAAATTACATGTGAAAAATTAAACTATGATAACTGATATAAATATTAATAACTAATACACAATTGAAGAGAAAAATGGACCTAAACAAGAGACCCCGGTCCTGGATCTAATCAAGCCCATACGCCTCATAATAAAAATAGGGTTAGAAATATATTTTGCTTCCACCATTGGTCATTGAACTCCATTTAGTCAAAATCTGCCCAGATATTTAACTTTTTTCACAAAATGAGAACTTCCCCACAATATTTTTATTTTATTTTGTTTTATTTTATTTTATTATTATTTTTTCAAGGATTTTTGGTAATTTCTTTTGACCGAGCTACATATTTTATGGAACCCGGGTTAGTGTGAATCAAGTCGGGAGCGACTCAAGTAGGATTTTCGTATCTCCGAGTTGGTTCGGAGTTCGTGTTCGCACAGCCCTGGTTCGGTGGTCGTCTGCCCTAATTATGGGATGGTCCATTACAAACTGTGTTCTATCGTGACATTTGTCTTTGATTTGCCTTCGCAAGGAAGGTGATCTCCTAGAAAACCTAACGCTAGCATGCCTTCTGTCTAGACCGTCTCGTCGTACAATGTTTCAGCTTCTTCCCAGAAGATTAATTTCAAGTGGACGAGTTGAGGATCGTTTTCGTGCGGTAGGAATTTTATGCTTCATATGGATTCTAGTATCATTGGCGGGATTGAGCAGCCAAATATACGCATGAAGGAGGCTGTCACCATATGTGATGAAGGCATCTCCCTGGTGCTTTCTCGATGGACTGCTCTTCGGACGGATGTAGAATTTGAATGGGGAGACAAGGATTCTCGCTAGAAGTCTGATCAGCTCGTCTTTGACATTCTCAGCTGGTTTGCGCAGACCAAAGGTACTATCTTATTGGATTCCGTAGTTTTTTATGTGCAAATTCTGAACCTTATTGTTGATAGCAACTAGGTTGTTGCGATTGTTGCATTCGCAGAGACCCATTATATCGATGACTTAGAGAATATTCTGGATGAATGCATGATACTGTCTTTCAATGCAGAAATAGAAGATGGCACTGCAGAAGAGGTATTAGTTTTGTTTTTGGATTTTGTCTTTTACTCAGTTCCTTGTTTCAACTTGTTTTTGTTTCTTATTTTCTTCTGTCCATCAGTAATTGTGTAGTGAAAATTCTGAGATGGAAAACTCAAATCGCTCATCTTTTCTTTCTAATCGACGAGCTATGCTCTATAAAGATATGTTCGCGATAAATTTATTTGGGGACAACATGAACTCGGAAACGTACATCTTCCATTTCTTATGTAACCATATATGCTCAACTCGGCTATTGTCTACTAATCGTGTTTAATTTATTGATATTAAAAAATTACATGTAAAAATTTAAACTATGATTATTGTTATAAATATCAATCACTAATACACAATTGTAGACAAGAATGGACCTAGACAAGTGACCCCGGTCCGGGATCTAACCAAGCCCATACGCCTCATAATAAAAATAGGGTTAGAAATATATTTTGTTTCCGCCAATGGTCTTTGAACTCCATTTTATCAAAATCGGCCCAGATATTTATCCTTTTTCACAAAATCAGAACTTCCCCACGATATTTTTATTTTTTTATTTTTTTATTTTTATTAATATTTTTTTTCGTGATTTTTTTGTAATTTCTTTTGACCGAGCTACCTAATTTCAGGAACCCGGGTCAGTGTGACCCAAGTCGGGAGCGACTCAAGTAGGAATTTCGTATCTCCGAGACGGTTCGGAGTTCGTGCTCGAACACCCCCAGTTCGGTGGTCGTGTGCCCTAATTACCCGATGTCCATTACAAACTGTGTTCAATCGTGACCTTTGTCTTTGTTTTGCCTTCGCAAGAAAGGCGATCTCCTTGAAAACCTAACGCTAGCGTGCCTTCCGTCAACACCGTCTCCTCGTACAGCGTTTCAACTTCATCCCGGAGGAATACTTTCATGAAGACGAGCGGAGGATCGTTTTTGTGCGGTGGGAATTTCAAGCTTCATATGGATTCTAGTAACATTGGCGGGATTGAGCAGCCAAAGATTCTCATGAAGGTGGCTGTCACCATATTGGGTGAAGGCATCCCCCTGGTGCTATCTCGATGGACTGCTCTTCGGACGGCTATAGAATTTGAATGGTGTGGCAGGGATTCTCGCATGAAGTCTGATAAGCTCGCCTGTGACATTCTCTGCTGGTTTGCGCAGACCAAAAGTACTATCTTATTGGATTCCGTAGTTTTTTATGTGCAAATTCAAAACTTTAATGTTGATAGCAACTAGGTTGTTGCCATTGTTGCATTCGCAGAGACCCATTATATCGGTGGCTTAGAGAGTATTCTGGACGAATGCATGACTTTGTCTTTCACTGTAGAAATAGAAGATGGCACTGTAGAAGAGGTATCAGTTTTGTGTTGGGATTTTGTCTTTTGTTCACTTCCTTGTTTCAAGTTGGTTTTGTTTCTTATTTTCTTCTGTCCATCAGCAATTGTGTAGAGAAAATTCTAAGCTAGACAGTGCACATCGCACATCTTTCTTTCAAATCACCGAGCTAAGCTCGACTAAGATATGTTCGACATAAATTTATTGGGGGACAACATGAACCTGGAAAGATACATCTTCGATTTCTTATGTAACCATATCTGCTCCTTAACTGGGCGATTGTCTTCTAATCGTGTTTAATTTATTGATTTGAAAAAACTTTATGCGAAAATTTAAACTATGATAATTGACATAAATATTAATCACTAATAAAGAATTGTAGAGAAAAATGGACCTAAACAAGAGACCCCGGTCCAGGATCTAACCAAGCCCATACGCCTCACAATAAAAATAGGGTTAGAAATATATTTTGCTTCCACCATTGGTCGTTGAACTCCATTTAGTCAAAATCTGCCCAGATATTTAACTTTTTTCACAAAATGAGAACTTTCCCACGATATATTTAAAATATTTATTTTTATTTTTTTATTTTTTTTTTCTTGGATTTTTGGTAATTTGTTTTGACCGAGCTACCTATTTTCTGGAACCCGGGTTAGTGTGACCCAAGTCGGGAGCGACTCAAGTAGGATTGTCGTATGTTCGAGTTGGTTCGGAGTTCGTGTTCGCACAACCGTGGTTCGGTGGTCGTCTGCCCTAATTATGGGATGGTCCATTGCAAACTCTGTTAAATTGTGACCTTTGTCTTTGCTTTGCCAACACAAGAAAGGCGATCTCCTTGAAAACCTAACGCTAGCGTGCCTTCTGTCAACACCATCTCCTCGTACAACGTTTCAGCTTCTTCCCGAAAGATTAATTTCAAGAGGACGAGCGGAGGATCATTTTCATGCGGTGGGAATTTTAAGCTACATATGGATTCTAGTAACATTGGCGGGATTGAGCAGTCAAAGACACTCACGAAGGAGGCTGTCACCATATTGGGTGAAGGCATCTCCTTGGTGCTATCTTGATGGATTGCTCTTCGGATGGCAATAGAATTTGAATGGGGTGGGAGGGATTCTCGAATGAAGTCTGATTAGCTCGCCTGTGACATTCTCACCTGGTTTGCGCAGACCAAAGGTACTATCTTACTGGATTCCGTAGTTTTTTATGTGCAAATTCTAAACCTTAATGTTGATAGCAACTAGGTTGTTGCCATTGTCACATTCGCAGAGACCCATTATAGCGATGACTTAGAGAATATTCAAGACAAATGCTAATACAATCTTTCAATGCAAAAATAGAAGATGGCAGTGTAGAAGAGGTGTCAGTTTTGTTTTTGGATTTTGTCTTTTACTCACATCCTTGTTTCATGTTGGTTTTGTTTTTTATTTTCTTCTGTCCATCAGCAATTGTGTAGTGAAGATTCTGAGATGGACAGTGCAAAGCGCTCATCTTTTCTTTCAAATCGCCGAGCTAAGCTCTACAAAGATATGTTCGCCATATATTTATTGGGGTAAAACATGAACTCGAAAAGATACATCTTCCATTTCTTATGTAACCATATATGCTCCTTTACTGGGCTAATGTCTTCTAATCGTGTTTAATTTATTGATATTTAGAAAATACATGTGAAAATTTAAACTATGATAATTGATATAAATATTAATCACTCATAAACAATTGTAGAGAAAAATGGAGCTAAACAAGAGACCCCGGTCCAGGATCTAACCAAGCCCATTTGCCTCATAACAAAAATAGGGTTAGAAATATATTTTGCTTCCACCATTGCTCATTGAACTCCATTTAAACAAAATCTGCCCAGATATTTAACTTTTTTCACAAAATGAGAACTTCCCCACGATATTTTTATTTTATTTTTTTTTACTTTCTCTTTGAAATTTTTTTTCATGGATTTTTGGTAATTTCTTTTGACAGAGCTACCTATTTTCTGGAACCCGGGTTAGTGTGACCCAAGTCGGGAGCGACTCTAGTAGAATTGTCGTATATTCGAGTTGGTTCGGAGTTCGTGTTCGCACAACCGTGGTTCGGTGGTCATCTGCCCTAATTATGGGATGGTCCATTACAAACTCTGTTAAATTGTGACCTTTGTCTTTGCTTTGCCATCACAAGAAAGGCGATCTCATTAAAAACCTAACGCTAGCGTGCCTTCTGTCAACACCGTCTCCTCGTACAACGTTTCAGCTTCTTCCCGGAAGATTAATTTCATGAGGACGAGCGGAGGATCATTTTCGTGTGGTGGGCATTTTAAGCTTCATATGGATTCTAGTAACATTGGCGGGATTAAGCAGTCAAAGATACTCACGAAGGAGGCTGCCACCATATTGGGTGAAGGCCTCGCCCTGGTGCTATCTTGTTGGATTGCTCTTCGGATGGCAATAGAATTTGAATGGGGTGGGAGGGATTCTCGCATGAAGTCTGCTCAGCTCGCCTATGACATTCTCAGCTGGTTTCCGCAAACCAAAGGTACTGTCTTACTGGATTCCGTAGTTTTTTATGTGCAAATTCTAAACCTTAATGTTGATAGCAACTAGGTTGTTGCCATTGTTGCATTCACAGAGACCCATTATATCGATGACTTAGAGAATATTCAAGACGAATGCTAATACTATCTTTCAATGTAGAAATAGAAGATGGCAGTGCAGAAGAGGTATCAGTTTTGTTTTTGGATTTTGTCTTTTACTCACTTCCTTGTTTCATGTTGGTTTTGTTTCTTATTTTCTTCTGTCCATCAGGAATTGTGGAGTGAAGATTCTGAGATGGACAGTGCAAATTGCTCATCTTTCTTTCTAATTGCCGAGGTAAGCTCTACAAAGATATGTTCGCCATAAATTTATTGGGGAAAAACATGAACTCGAAAAGATACATCTTCCATTTCGAATGTAACCATTTCTGCACCTTAACTGGGCTATTGTCTTGTAATCGTGTTTAATTTATTCATATTAAAAAATTACATGTGAAAAATTAAACTATGATAACTGATATAAATATTAATAACTAATACACAATTGTAGAGAAAAATGGACCTAAACAAGAGACCCCGGTCCTGGATCTAATCAAGCTCATACGCCTCATAATAAAAATAGGGTTAGAAATATATTTTGCTTCCACCATTGGTCATTGAACTCCATTTAGTCAAAATCTGCCCAGATATTTAACTTTTTTCACAAAATGAGAACTTCCCCACAATATTTTTATTTTTTTATTTTTTTTTTTTATTTGTTTTTTCTGGATTTTTGGTAATTTCTTTTGACCGAGGTACCTATTTTATGGAACCCAAGTTAGTGTGACCCAAGTCGCGAGCGACTCAAGTAGGATTTTCGTATCTCCGAGTTGGTTCGGAGTTCGTGGTTCGCACAACCCTGGTTCGGTGGTCGTCTGCCCTAATTATGGGATGGTCCATTACAAACTGTGTTCTATCGTGACATTTGTCTTTGATTTGCCTTCGCAAGGAAGGTGATCTCCTAGAAAACCTAACGCTAGCATGCCTTCTGTCTAGACCGTCTCGTCGTACAATGTTTCAGCTTCTTCCCAGAAGATTAATTTCAAGTGGACGAGTTGAGGATCATTTTCGTGCGGTGGGAATTTTATGCTTCATATGGATTCTAGTATCATTGGCGGGATTGAGCGGCCAAATATACGCACGAAGGAGGCTGTCACCATATGTGATGAAGGCATCTCCCTGGTGCTTTCTCGATGGACTGCTCTTCGGACGGATGTAGAATTTGAATGGGGAGACAAGGATTCTCGCTAGAAGTCTGATCAGCTCGTCTTTGACATTCTCAGCTGGTTTGCGCATACCAAAGGTACTATCTTATTGGATTCCGTAGTTTTTTATGTGCAAATTCTGAACCTTAATGTTGATAGCAACTAGGTTGTTGCGATTGTTGCATTCGCAGAGACCCATTATATCGATGACTTAGAGAATATTCTGGATGAATGCATGATACTGTCTTTCAATGCAGAAATAGAAGATGGCACTGCAGAAGAGGTATTAGTTTTGTTTTTGGATTTTGTCTTTTACTCAGTTCCTCGTTTCAACTTGTTTTTGTTTCTTATTTTCTTCTGTCCATCAGCAATTGTGTAGTGAAAATTCTGAGATGGAAAACTCAAATCGCTCATCTTTTCTTTCTAATCGCCGAGCTATGCTCTATAAAGATATGTTCGCGATAAATTTATTTGGGGACAACATGAACTCGGAAACGTACATCTTCCATTTCTTATGTAACCATATATGCTCAACTCGGCTATTGTCTACTAATCGTGTTTAATTTATTGATATTAAAAAATTACATGTAAAAATTTAAACTATGATTATTGTTATAAATATCAATCACTAATACACAATTGTAGACAAGAATGGACCTAGACAAGTGACCCCGGTCCGGGATCTAACCAAGCCCATACGCCTCATAATAAAAATAGGGTTAGAAATATATTTTGTTTCCGCCAATGGTCTTTGAACTCCATTTTATCAAAATCGCCCAGATATTTATCCTTTTTCACAAAATCAGAACTTCCCCGATATTGATATTTTTTTTTTTTTTTTTTTTTTTTTTTATTTTTATTAATATTTTTTTTTTCGTGATTTTTTTGTAATTTCTTTTGACCGAAGCTACCTAATTTCAGGAACCGGGTCGGTGTGACCCAAGTCGGGAGTGACTCATGTAGGAATTTCAGTATCTCAGGAGACGGTTCGAGTTCGTGCTCGAACAACCCAAGTTCGGTGGTCGTGGTGCCCCTAATTACCCGATGTCCATTACAAACTGTGTTCAATTGTGACCTTTGTCTTTGTTTTGCCTTCGCAAGAAAGGCGATCTCCTTGAAAACCTAACGCTAGCGTGCCTTCCGTCAACACCGTCTCCTCGTACAGCGTTTCAACTTCATCTCGGAGGAATACTTTCATCAAGACGAGCGGAGGATCGTTTTTGTGCGGTGGGAATTTCAAGCTTCATATGGATTCTAGTAACATTGGCGGGATTGAGCGGCCAAAGATTCTCATGAAGGAGGCTGTCACCATATTGGGTGAAGGCATCCCCCTGGTGCAATCTCGATGGACTGCTCTTCGGACTGCTATAGAATTTGAATGGTGTGGCAGGGATTCTCGCATGAAGTCTGATAAGCTCGCCTGTGACATTCTCTGCTGGTTTGCGCAGACCAAAAGTACTATCTTATTGGATTCCGTAGTTTTTTATGTGCAAATTCAAAACTTTAATGTTGATAGCAACTAGGTTGTTGCCATTGTTGCATTCGCAGAGACCCATTATATCGGTGGCTTAGAGAGTATTCTGGACGAATGCATGACTTTGTCTTTCACTGTAGAAATAGAAGATGGCACTATAGAAGAGGTATCGGTTTTGTGTTGGGATTTTGTCTTTTGTTCACTTCCTTGTTTCAAGTTGGTTTTGTTTCTTATTTTCTTCTGTCCATCAGCAATTGTGTAGAGAAAATTCTAAGCTAGACAGTGCACATCGCACATCTTTCTTTCAAATCACCGAGCTAAGCTCTACTAAGATATGTTCGACATAAATTTATTGGGGGACAACTTGAACCTGGAAAGATACATCTTCGATTTCTTATGTAACCATATCTGCTCCTTAACTGGGCGATTGTCTTTTAATCGTGTTTAATTTATTGATTTGAAAAAACTTTATGCGAAAATTTAAACTATGATAATTGACATAAATATTAATCACTAATAAAGAATTGTAGAGAAAAATGGACCTAAACAAGAGACCCCGGTCCAGGATCTAACCAAGCCCATACGCCTCACAATAAAAATAGGGTTAGAAATATATTTTGCTTCCACCATTGGTCGTTGAACTCCATTTAGTCAAAATCTGCCCAGATATTTAACTTTTTTCACAAAATGAGAACTTTCCCACGATATATTTAAAATAATTTTTTTTTATTTTTTTATTTTTTTTTTCTTGGATTTTTGGAAATTTGTTTTGACCGAGCTACCTATTTTCTGGAACCCGGGTTAGTGTGACCCAAGTCGGGAGCGACTCAAGTAGGATTGTCGTATGTTCGAGTTGGTTCGGAGTTCGTGTTCGCACAACCGTGGTTCGGTGGTCGTCTGCCCTAATTATGGGATGGTCCATTGCAAACTCTGTTAAATTGTGACCTTTGTCTTTGCTTTGCCAACACAAGAAAGGCGATCTCCTTGAAAACCTAACGCTAGCGTGCCTTCTGTCAACACCATCTCCTCGTACAACGTTTCAGCTTCTTCCAAAGATTAATTTCAAGAGGACGAAGGAGGATCATTTTCATGCGGTGGGAATTTTAAGCTACATATGGATTCTAGTAACATTGGCGGGATTGAGCAGTCAAAGACACTCACGAAGGAGGCTGTCACCATATTGGGTGAAGGCATCTCCCCTGGTGCTATCTTGATGGATTGCTCATGGATGGCAATAGAATTTGAATGGGGTGGGAGGGATTCTCGAATGAAGTCTGATTAGCTCGCGCTGTGACATTCTCACCTGGTTTTTGCAGACCAAAGGTACTATCTTACTGGATTCCGTAGTTTTTATGTGCAAATTCTAAACCTTAATGTTGATAGCAACTAGGTTGTTGCCATTGTCACATTCGGCAGAGACCCATTATAGCGATGACTTAGAGAATATTCAAGACAAATGCTAATACAATCTTTCAATGCAAAAATAGAAGATGGCAATTGTAGAAGAGGTGTCGGTTTTGTTTTTGGATTTTGTCTTTTACTCACATCCTTGTTTCATGTTGGTTTTGTTTTTTATTTTCTTCTGTCCATCAGCAATTGTGTAGTGAAGATTCTGAGATGGGATTGCAAAGCTCATCTTTTTCTTTTCAAATCGCCGAGCTAAGCTCTACAAAGATATGTTCGCCATATATTTATTGGGGTAAAACATGAACTCGAAAAGATACATCTTCCATTTCTTATGTAACCATATATGCTCCTTTACTAGGCTAATGTCTTCTAATCGTGTTTAATTTATTGATATTTAGAAATTACATGTGAAAATTTAAACTATGATAATTGATATAGATATTAATCACTCATAAACAATTGTAGAGAAAAATGGAGCTAAACAAGAGACCCCGGTCCAGGATCTAACCAAGCCCATTCGCCTCATAACAAAAATAGGGTTAGAAATATATTTTGCTTCCACCATTGCTCATTGAACTCCATTTAAACAAAATCTGCCCAGATATTTAACTTTTTTCACAAAATGAGAACTTCCCCACGATATTTTTATTTTATTTTTTTTTACTTTCTCTATGAAATTTTTTTTCATGGATTTTTGGTAATTTCTTTTGACCGAGCTACCTATTTTCTGGAACCGGGTTAGTGTGACCCAAGTCGGAGCGACTCTAGTAGAATTGTCGATATTCGAAGTTGGTTCGAGTTCGTGTTCGCACAACCGTGGTTCGGTGGTCATCTGCCCTAATTATGGGATGGTCCATTACAAACTCTGTTAAATTGTGACCTTTGTCTTTGCTTTGCCATCACAAGAAAGGCGATCTCATTAAAAACCTAACGCTAGCGTGCCTTCTGTCAACACCGTCTCCTCGTACAACGTTTCAGCTTCTTCCCGGAAGATTAATTTCATGAGGACGAGCGGAGGATCATTTTCGTGTGGTGGGCATTTTAAGCTTCATATGGATTCTAGTAACATTGGCGGGATTAAGCAGTCAAAGATACTCACGAAGGAGGCTGCCACCATATTGGGTGAAGGCCTCGCCCTGGTGCTATCTTGATGGATTGCTCTTCGGATGGCAATAGAATTTGAATGGGGTGGGAGGGATTCTCGCATGAAGTCTGCTCAGCTCGCCTATGACATTCTCAGCTGGTTTCCGCAAACCAAAGGTACTGTCTTCTTTGGATTCCGTAGTTTTTTTATGTGCAAATTCTAAACCTTAATGTTGATAGCAACTAGGTTGTTGCCATTGTTGCATTCACAGAGACCCATTATATCGATGACTTAGAGAATATTCAAGGCCTAATGCTAATACTATCTTTCAATGTAGAAATAGAAGATGGCGGTCGTGAAGAGGTATCAGTTTTGTTTTTGGATTTTGTCTTTTACTCACTTCCTTGTTTCATGTTGGTTTTGTTTCTTATTTTCTTCTGCCCATCAGGAATTGTGGAGTGAAGATTCTGAGATGGACAGTGCAAATTGCTCATCTTTCTTTCTAATTGCCGAGGTAAGCTCTACAAAGATATGTTCGCCATAAATTTATTGGGGAAAAACATGAACTTCTAAAAAAGATACATCTTCCATTTGAATGTAACCATTTCTGCACCTTAACTGGGCTATTGTCTTGTAATCGTGTTTAATTTATTCATATTAAAAAATTACATGTGAAAAATTAAACTATGATAACTGATATAAATATTAATAACTAATACACAATTGTAGAGAAAAATGGACCTAAACAAGAGACCCCGGTCCTGGATCTAATCAAGCCCATACGCCTCATAATAAAAATAGGGTTAGAAATATATTTTGCTTCCACCATTGGTCATTGAACTCCATTTAGTCAAAATCTGCCCAGATATTTAACTTTTTTCACAAAATGAGAACTTCCCCACAATATTTTTATTTTATTTTATTTTATTTTTTTTATTATTTGTTTTTTCTGGATTTTTGGTAATTTCTTTTGACCGAGCTACCTATTTTATGGAACCCAAGTTAGTGTGACCCAAGTCGCGAGCGACTCAAGTAGGATTTTCGTATCTCCGAGTTGGTTCGATGGTCGTCTGCCATAATTATGGGATGGTCCATTACAAACTGTGTTCTATCGTAACCTTTGTCTTTGTTTTGCCTGCGCAAGAAAGGTGATCTCTTAGAATACCTAACGCTTGCATGCCTTCTGTCAACACCGTCTCGTCGTACAACGTTTCAGCTTCTTCCCAGAAGATTAATTTCAAGAGGACGAGCTGAGGATCGTTTTCGTGCGGTGGGAATTTAATGCTTCATATGGATTCTAGTAACATTGGTGGGATTGAGCAACCAAAGATACGCACGAAGGAGGCTGTCACCATATTGGGTGAAGGCATCTCCCTGGTGCTTTCTCGATGGACTGCTCTTCGGACAGATGTAGAATTTGAATGGGGAGACAGGGATTCTCGCCATAAGTCTGATCAGCTCGCCTATGACATTCTCAGCTGGTTTGCTCAGACCAAAGGTACTATCTTATTGGATTCCCTAGTTTTTTATATGCAAATTCTGAACCTTAATGTTGATATCAACTAGGTTGTTGCGATTGTTGCATTCGCAGCGACCCATTATACCGATGAGTTAGAGAATATTCTGGATGAATGCATGAAACTGTCTTTCAAAGCAGAAATAGAAGACGACACTGTAGAAGAGGTATCTGTTTTGTTTTTGGATTTTGTCTTTTACTCAGTTCCTTGTTTCATCTTGGTTTTGTTTCTTATTTACTTCTGTCCATCAGCAATTGTGTAGTAAAATTCTGAGATGGACAACGCAAACCGCACATCTTTTTTTTCTAATCGCCGAGCTAAGCTCTACATAGATATGTTCGCAATAAATTTATTGGGGGACAACATGAACTCGGAAACGTACATCTTCCATTTCTTATGTAACCATATATGCTCAATTGGGCAATTGTAAACTATGATTATTGATATAAATATTAATCACTAATACATAATTGTAGACAAGAATGGACCTAAACAAGTGACCCCGGTACGGGATCTAACCATGCCCATACACCTCATAATAAAAATAGTGTTAGAAATATAGTTTGCTTCCGCCAATGGTCTTTGAACTCCATTTTATGAAAATCGGCCCTGATATTTATCCTTTTTCACAAAATGAGAACTTCCCCACGATATTTTTATTTTTTTATTTATTTATATTTATTATTATTTTTTTCCTGGATATTTTAGTAATTTCTTTTGACCGAGCTACCTAATTTCAGGAACCCGTGTCAGTGTGACCCAAGTCAGGAGCGACACAAGTAGGATTTTCGTATCTCCAAGACGGTACGGTGTTCGTGCTCGCACAACCCTGGTTCGGTGGTCGTGTGCCCAAATTATGGGATGTCCATTACAAACCGTGTTCAATCGTGACCTTTGTCTTTGTTTTGCCTTCGCAAGAAAGGCGATCTCCTTGAAAACCTAACGCTAGCGTGCCTTCCGTCAACACCGTCTCCTCGTACAACGTTTCAACTTCTTCGCGGAAGAATAATTTCAAGAGGACGAGCGGAGGATCGTTTTCGTGCAGTGGGAATTTCAAGCTTCATATGGATTCTAGTGACATTGGCGGGATTGAGCAGCCAAAGATACACTTGAAGGAGGTTGTCACCATATTGGGTGAAGCCATCTCCCTGGTGCTATCTCGATGGACTGCTCTTCAGACGGCTATAGAATTAGAATGGGGTGGCAGGGATTCTCGCATGAAGTCTGATAAGCTCGCCTGTGACATTCTCTGCTGGTTTGTGCAGACCAAAGGTACTATCTTACTGGATTCCGTAGTTTTTTATGTGCAAATTCAAAACTTTAATGTTGATAGCAACTAGGTTGTTGCCATTGTTGCATTTGCAGAGACCCATTATATCGATGGCTTAGAGAATATTCTGGACGAATGCATGATACTGTCTTTCAATGCAGATAAAGAAGATGGCACTGTAGAAGAGGTATCAGTTTTGAGTTGGGATTTTGTCTTTTACTCTCTTCCTTGTTTCATCATGGTTTTATTTCTTATTTTGTTCTGTCCATCAGCAATTGTGTAGAGAAAATTTTGAGCTGGACAGTGCACATCGCTCATCTTTTCTTTCAAATCGCCGAGCTAAGCTCTACAAAGATATGTTCGACATAAATTTGTTGGGGGACAACATGAACTCGGAAAGATATATCTTCGATTTCTTATGTAACCATATCTGCTCCTTAACTGGGCAATTTTCTTCTAATCGTGTTTAATTTGTTGATTTGAAAAAATTTCATGTGAAAATTTCAATTATGATAATTGATATAAATATTAATCACTAATAAACAATTGAAGAGAAAAATGGACCTAAACAAGTGACCTCGGTCCAGGATCTAACCAAGCCCATACGCCTCGTAATAAAAATAGGGTTAGAAATATATTTTGCTTTCGACATTGGTCCTTGAACTCCATTTAATCAAAATTGGCCCAGATATTTTACTTTTTTCACAAAATGTGAACTTGCCTAAGATATTTTAATTTTAATTTTTTTTTTTTTGCATGATATTTTTTTTCTTTTGACCGAGCAACCTATATTCCGGAACCCGGGTCAGAGTGACCCAAGTCGGGAGCGACTCAAGAAGGATTTTCGTATCTCCGAGACGTTTCAGAGTTCATGTTCGTACAACCCTAGTTCGGTGGTCGTCTGCCCTAATTATGGGATGGTCCATTACTAACTGTGTTCAATCGGGACCTTTGTCTTTGTTTTGCCTTCGCAAGAAAGGCGATCTCCTTGAAAACCTAATGCTAGCATGCTTTCTCTCAACACCGTCTCCTCAAACTGTATTTCAGCTTCTTCCCAGAAGATTAATTTCAAGAGGACGAGCGGAGGATCGTTTCGTGTGGTGGGAATTTCAAGCTTCATATGGATTCAAGTAACATTGGCGGGATTGTGCAACCAAAGATACTCACGAAGGAGGCTGTCACCAAATTGGGTGAAGGCATCTCCGTGGTGCTATCTCTATGGACTGCTCTTTGGAAGGCTATAGACTTTGAAAGGGCCGGCAGGGATTCTCGCATGAAGTCTGATCAGCTCGCCTGTGACATTCACAGCTGGTTTGCGCAGACCAAAGGTACTATCTTACTGGATTCCGTAGTTTTTTATGTGCAAATTCTAAACCTTAATGTTGATAGCAACTAGGTTGTTGCCATTGTTGCATTCGCAGAGACCCATTATATCGATGACTTAGAGAATATTCAGGACGAATGCTAATACTGTCTTTCAATGCAAAAATAGAAGATGGGAGTGTAGAAGAGGTATCAGTTTTGTTTTTGGATTTTGTCTTTTACTCACTTCCTTGTTTCATGTTGGTATTGTTTCTTATTTTCTTCTGTCCATCAGCAATTGTGTAGTGAAGATTCTGAGGTGGACAGTGCAAATCGCTCATCTTTTCTTTCAAATAGCCGAGCTAAGCTCTACAAAGATATGTTCGCCATAAATTTATTGGGGTAAAACATGAACTCGAAAAGATACAGCTTCCATTTCTTATGTAACCATTTCCGCTCTTTAGGTGGGCTATTGTCTTCTAATCGTGTTTAATTTATTGATATTAAAAAATTACATGTGAAAATTTAAACTATGATCATTGATATAAATATTAATCACTAATACACAAATGTAGAGAAAAATGGACCTAAACAAGAGACCCCGGTCCAGGATCAAATCAAGCCCATACGCCCCATAATAGAAATAAGGTTTGAAATATATTTTGTTTCCACCATTGGTCATTGAACTCCATTTAGTCAAAATCTACCCAGATATTTAAATTTTTTCACAAAATGAGAACTTCCCCACGAAGTTTTTATTTTATTTTATTTTATTTTATTTTATTTTATTTTATTATTATTTTTTCCTGGATTTTTGGTAATTTCTTTTAACCGAGCTACCTATTTTATGGAACCTGGGTTAGTGTGACCCATGTCGGGAGCGACTCAAGTAGGATATTCGTATCTCCGAGTTGGTTCGGAGTTCGTGTTCGCACAACCTTGGTTCGGTGGTCGTCTGCCCTAATTATGGGATGGTCCATTACAAACTGTGTTCAATCGTGACCTTTGTCTTTGCTTTGCCTTCACTAGAAAGCGATGTCCTTGAAAACCTAACGCTAGCGTGCCTTCTGTCAACACCGTCTCCTCGTACAACGTTTCAGCTTCTTCCTGGAAGATTAATTTCAAGAGGACGAGCGGAGGATCAGTTTTGTGCGGTGGGAATTTCAAGCTTCATATGGATTCTAGTAATATTGGCGGGATTGAGCAGTCAAAGATACTCACGAAGGAGGCTATCACCATATTGGGTGAAGGCATCTCCCTGGTGCTATCTCGGTGGACTGCTCTTCGGATGGCAATAGAATTTGAATGGGGTGGGAGGGATTCTCGCATGAAGTCTGATCAGCTCGCCGGTGACATTCTCAGCAGGTTTGCGCAGACCAAAGGTACTATCTTACTGGATTCTGTAGTTTTTTATGTGCAAATTCAAAACCTTAATGTTGATAGCAACTAGGTAGTTGCCATTGTTGCATTCGCAGAGACCCAGTATATCGATGGCTTAGAGAATATTCTGGATGAATGCATGATACTATCTTTCAATGCAGAAATAGAAGATGACACTTTAGAAGAGGTATCGGTTTTGTTTTTGGATTTTGTCTTTTACTCACTTCCTTGTTTCATGTTAGTGTTTTTTCTTATTTTCTTCTGTCCATCAGCAAATGTGTAGTGAAAATTCTGAGCTATACAGTGCAAATCGCTCATCTTTTCTTTCAAATCGCTGAGCTAAGCTCTACAAAGATGAGTTCGCCATAAATTTGTTGCGGGACAACATGAACTCGAAAAGATACATCTTCCATTTCTCATGTAACCATATCTACTCCTTACTTGGGCTATTGTATTCTAATCGTGTTTAATTTATTGATATGAAAAAATTACATGTGAAAATTTAAACTATGATAATTGATATAAATATTAATCACTAATACACAATTGTAGAGAAAAATGGACCTAAACAAGTGACCTTGGTCCAGGATCTAATCAAGCCCATACGCATCATAATAAAAATAGGGTTAGAAATATATTTTTCTTCCGACTTTGGTCCTTGAAGTCCATTTAATCAAAATCGGCCTAGATATATAACTTTTTTCACAAAAAGTGAACATCCCCATGATATTTTTATTTTTTTTTATTATATTTTTTTTGCTTGATTTTTTTAAATTTCTTTTGACCGAGCAACCTATTTTCTGGAACCTGGGTTATAGTGACCCACGTCGGAAGTGAGTTAAGTAGGTTTTTCGTATCTCAGAGATGATTCGGAGTTCGTGTTCGCATAGCCCTAATTATGGGATGGTCCATTACAAACTGTGTTCAATTGTGACCTTTCCCTTTGTTTTGCCTTCGCAAGAAAGGCGATCTCCTTCAAAACCTAATGCTAGCGTGCCTTCTGTCAACAACGTCTCCTCACACTGCGTTTGAGCTTCTTCCCAGAAGATTAATTTTAAGAGGACGAGCGGAGGATCGTTATCGTGCGGTTGGAATTTCAAGCTTCATATGGATTCTAGTAATAGGGATTCTCACATGAAGTCTGATCAGCTCGCCTGTGACATTCTCAACTGGTTTTCGCAGACCAAAGGTACTATCTTACTGGATTTCGTAGTTTTTTATGTGCAAATTCTAAACCTTAATGTTGATAGCAACTAGGTTGTTGCCAATGTTGCATTCGCAGAGACCCATTATATCGATGACTTAGTGAATATTCAAGACGAATGCTAATACTCACTTTCAATGCAGAAATAGAAGATGGCAGTGTAGAAGAGGTATCAGTTTTGTTTTTTAATTTTGTCTTTTACTCACTTCCTTGTTTCATGTTGGTTTTGTTTCTTATTTTCATCTGTCCATCAGCAATTGTGTAGCGAAGATTCTAAGATGGACAATGCAAATCGCTCATCTTTTCTTTCAAATCGCCGAGCTAAGCTCTACAAAGATATGTTCGCCATAAATTTATTCGGGTAAAACATGAACTCGAAAAGATACATCTTCCATTTCTTAAGTAACCATTTTTGCTCTTTAACTGGGCTATTGTCTTCTAATCGTGTTTAATTTATTGATATTAAAAAATTACATGTGAAAATTTAAACTATGATAATTGATATAAATATTAATCACTAAAACACAATTGTAGCGAAAAATGGACCCAAACAAGAAACCCCGGTCCAGGATCTAATCAATCCCATTCGCCTGATAATAAAAATGGGGTTAGAAATATATTTTGCTTCCACCATTGGTCATTGAACTCCATTTAGTCAAAATCTACCCAGATATTTAACTTTTTTCACAAAATGAGAACTTCCCCACAATATATTTATATTATAATTATTATTTTTATTTTTTTTTTTTTTCTTGATTTTTGGTTATTTCTTTTGACCGAAGCTACCTATTTTATAGAAACGGGTTAGTGTGACCCAAGTCGGGGGCGACTCAAGTAGGATATTCAGATCTCTCGAAGTTGGTACGGAGTTCGTGATAGCACAGCCCTGGTTCGGTGGTCGCTCACCGTAATTTGGGACGGTCCATTACCGTCGTGTTCAATCGTGACCTTTGTCTTTGCTTTGCCTTCACAAGAAAGGCGATCTCCTTGAAAACCTAACGCGCTAGCGTGCCTTCTGCCAACACCGTCTCCTGGCATAACGCGTTTCAGCTTCTTCCCGTAAGAATAATTTCAAGAGGACGAGCGGAGGATCATTTTCGCGGTGGTGGGAATTTCAAGCTTCATATAGATTCTAGTAATATTGGCGGGATTGAGCAGTCAAAGATACTCACGAAGGACGTTGTCACCATATTGGGTGAAGGCATCTCCCTGGTGCTATCTCGATGGACTGCTCTTCAGATGGCAATAAAATTTGAATGGGGTGGGAGGGATTCTCGCATGAAGTGTGGTCAGCTCACCGGTGACATTCTCAGCTGGTTTGCGCAGACCAAAGGTTTTTTATGTGCAAATTCAGAACCTTAATGTTGATAGCAACTAGGTTGTTGCCATTGTTGCATTCGCAGAGACCCAATATATCGATGGCTTAGAGAATATTCTGGACGAATGCAATTTACTATCTTTCAATGCAGAAATAGAAGATGGCACTGTAGAAGAGGTATCAATTTTGTTTTCGGATTTTTTATTTTACTCACTTCCTTGTTTCATGTTGGTTTTTTTTCTTATTTTCTTTTGTCCATCAGCAAATGTGTAGTGAAAATTCTGAGCTATACAGTACAAATCGCTCATCTTTTCTTTCAAATCGCCGAGCTAAGCTCTACAAAGATATGTTCGCCATAAATTTATTGGGGTAAAGCATGAACTCGAAAAGATACATCGTCCATTTCTTATGTAACCATATCTACTCCTTAACTGGGCTATTGTATTCTAATCGTGTTTAATTTATTGATATCAAGAAATTACATGTGAAAATTTAAACTATGATAATTGATATAAATATTAATCACTAATACACAATTGTATAGAAAAATGGACCTAAACAAGTGACCTTGGTCCAGGATCTAATCAAGCCCATACACATCAAAATAAAAATAGGGTTAGAAATATATTTTGCTTCTGACATTGGTCCTTGAAGTCCATTTAATCAAAATCGGCCTAGATATATAACTTTTTTCACAAAAAGTGAACTTGCCCACGAAATTTTTATTTTATTTTATTATTTTTTTTTGCTAGATTTTTTTTATTTTCTTTTGACCGAGCAACCTGTTTTCCGGAACCCGGGTTAGAGTGACCCACGTCGGGAGCGACTCAAGTAGGATTTTCGTATGGCCGAGATGATTCGGAGTTCTTGTTCGCGTAGCCTTGGTTCGGTGGTCGTATGCCCTAATTATTTGCATTGTCCATTACAAACTGTATTCAATCGTGACCTTTCCCTTTGTTTTGCCTTCGCAAGAAAGACGATCTCCTTGAAAACCAAATGCTAGCGTGCCTTCTGTCAACACCGTCTCCTCAAACTGCATTTGAGCTTCTTCCCAGAAGATTAATTTCAAGAGGACGAGCGGAGGATCGTTATCGTGCGGTGGGAATTTCAAGTTTCATATGGATTCTAGTAACATTGGCGGGATTGTGGAATCAAAGATACTCACGAAGAAGGCTGTCACCAAATTGGGTGAAGGCATCTCCCTAGTGCTATCTCGATGGACTGCTCTTAGGACGGCTATAGACTTTGAATGGGCCGACAGGGATTCTCGCATGAAGTCTGATCAGCTTGATTCTGACATTCTCAGCTAGTTTGCACAGGCCAAAGGTACTATCTTACTGGATTCCGTTGTTTTTTATGTGCAAATTCTAAACCTTAAAGTTGAAGCAACTAGGTTGTTGCCATTGTTGCATTCGCAGGGACCCATTATATCGATGACTTAGAGAATATTCAGGACGAATGCTAATACAGTCTTTCAAAGCAAAAATAGAAGATGGCAGTGTAGAAGAGGTATCAGTTTTCTTTTTGGATTTTGTCTTTTACTCACTTCCTTGTTTCATGTTGGTTTTGTTTCTTATTTTCTTCTGTTCATCAGCAATTGTGTAGTGAAAATTCTGAGATGGACACTGCAAATCGCTCATCTTTTCTTTCAAATCGCTGAGCTAAGCTCTTCAAAGATATGTTCGCCAAAAATTTATTGGGGGACAACATTAACTCGAAAGGATACATCTTCCAATTCTTAAGTAACCATATCTGCTCCTTAATTGGGCTATTGTCTTCTTATCGTGTTTAATTTATTGATATTAAAAAATTACAGGTAAAAATTTAAACTATGATAATTGATATAAATATTAATCACTAATACACAATTGTATAGAAAAATGGACCTAAACAAGTGACCCCGGTCCGGGATCAAACCATGCCCATACACCTCATATTAAAAATAGGGTTAGAAATATATTTTGCTTCCATGATTGGTCCTTGAAGTCCATTTAATCAAAATCGCCCCCAGATATTTAACTTTTTCAACAAAATGTGAACTTCCCCATGATATTTTTTTTTTATTTGATTTTATTATATATATATAAATATATATATTTCTTGGAGTTTTTGTAATTTCTTTTTGACCGGGCTACCTATTTTCTACAACCCGAGTCAGTGTGACCCAATTCGGGAGCGACTCAAGTAGGATTTCGTATCTCCGAGTCGGTTCAGAGTTCGTGTTCGCACAGTCTTGGTTCGGTGGTCGTCTGCCCTAATTATGGGATGGTCCATTACGAACTGTGTTCAATCGTGACCTTTGTCTTTCTTTTGCCTTCGTAAGAAAGGCGATCTCCTTGAAAACCTAACGCTAGCGTGCCTTCTGAGAACACCGTCTCCTCGTACAGCGTTTCAGCTTCTTCCCCTGAAGATTAATTTCAAGAGGACGGCGGATCATTTTCATGCGGTGGGAATTTCAAGCTTCAAAAGGATTCTAGTCACATTGGCGGGATTGAGTAGCCAAAGATACTCACGAAGGAGGCTGTCACAATATTGGGTGAAGGCATCTCCCTGATGCTATCTCGATGGACTGCTCTTTGGACGGCTATAGAATTTGAATTGGCCGGTAGGGATTCTCGCATGAAGTCTGATCAGCTCGCCTCTGACATTCTCAGCTAGTTTGCGCAGACCTAAGGTACTATCTTACTGGGTTCCGTTGTTTTTAATGTGCAAATTCTAAACCTTAATGTTGATAGCAACTAGGTTGTTGTCATTGTTGCATTCGCAAAGAGACCCATTATATCAATTACTTGGAGAACATTTTGGACCTAATGCATGTTCTTGTCCTTCAATGCAAAAATTGAAGATGGTCGTGTAGAAGAGGTATCAGTTTTGTTTTTGGATTTTGTCTTTTACTCACTTCCTTGTTTCAAGTTGGTTTTGTTTCTTATTTTCTTCTGTCCAACAGCAATTGTGTAGTGAAAATTCTGAGATGGACAGTGCAAATCGCTCTTCTTTTCTTTCAAATCGTTTAGCTAAGCTCTACAAAGATATGTTCGCCATAAATTTATTGGGGACAACATGAACTCGGAAAGATACATCTTCCATTTCTTATGTAACCATATCTGCTCCTTAATTGGGCTATTGTCTTCTAATCGTGTTTAATTTATTGATATAAAAAATTACATGTGAAAATTTAAACTATGATAATTGATATAAATATTAATCACTAATACACAATTGTAGAGAAAAATGGACCTAAACAAGTGACCCTGGTCCAGGATCTAACCAAGCCCATACGAATCATATTAAAAATTGGGTTTGAAATATATTTTGCTTCCAAAATTGGTCCTTGAACTCCATCTAATCAAAATCGGCCTAGATATATAACTTTTTTCACAAAATGTGAACTTCCCCATGATATTTTTATTTTATTTTATATAATTTTTTTTGCTTAATTTTTTTTTATTTCTTTTGATCGAGCAACCTATTTTTCAGAACCCGGGTTAGAGTGACCCACGTCGGGTGCGACTCAAGTAGGATTTTCGTATGTCCCAGACGATTCGGAGTTCGTGTTCGCATAGCCCTGGTTCGGTGGTCGTCTGCCCTAATTATGGGATGGTCCATTACAAACTGTGTTCAATCGTGACCTTTCCCTTTGTTTTTTCTTCGCAAGAAAGGCGATCTCCTTGAAAACCTAATGCGAGCTCCTTGAGCTTCTTCCCAGAAGATTAATTTCAAGAGGACGAGCGGCGGATCATTTTCGTGCGGTGGGAATTTCAAGCTGGAAAAGGATTCAAGTCACATTGGCGGGATTGAGCAGCCAAAGATACTCACGAAGGAGGCTGTCACCAAATTGGGTGAAGGCATCTCCCTGGTGCTATCTCGATGGACTGCTCTTCGGACGGCTATAGACTTTGAATGGGACGGCAGGGATTCTCGCTTGAAGTCTGATCAGCTCGCCTGTGACATTCTCAGCTGGTTTGCGCAGACCAAAGGTACCATCTTACTTGATTTCGTAATTTTTTATGTAAAAATTCTAAACCTTATTGTTGACAGCAACTAGGTTGTTGCCAATGTTGCATTCGCAGAGACTCATTATATCGATGACTTAGAGAATATTCAAGACGAATGCTAATACTCTCTTTCAATGCAGAAATAGAAGATGGCAGTGTGGAAGAGGTATCAGTTTTGTTTTTGGATTTTCTCTTTTACTCACTTCCTTGTTTCATGTTGGTTTTGTTTCTTATTTTCTTCTGTCCATCAGCAATTGTGTAGTGAAGATTCTAAGATGCACAAAGCAACTCACTCATCTTTTCTTTCAAATCGCCGAGCTAAGCTCCACAAAGATATGTTCGCCATAAATTTATTGGGGTAAAACATGAAGTCGAAAAGATACATCTTCCATTTCTTATGTAACCATTTCTGCTCTTTAACTGGGTTAATGTCTTCTAATCGTGTTTAATTTATTGATATTAAAAAATTACATGTGAAAAATTAAACTATGATAATTGATATAAATATTAATCACTAATACACAATTGTAGAGAAAAATGGACCTAAACAAGAGACCCCGGTCCAGAATCTAATCAAGCCCATACGCCTGATAATAAAAATAGAGTTAGAAATATATTTTGCTTCCACCATTGGTCATTGAATTCCATTTCGTCAAAATGTGCCCAGTTATTTAACTTTTTTAACAAAAAGAGAACTCCCCCACGAAATTTAAATTTTATTTTATTTTTTTTTATTTTTTTTTATTTTTTTCTGGATTTTTGGTAATTTCTTTTGACCGAGCTACCTATTTTATGGAACCCGGACAAGTGTGACCCAAGTCGGGAGCGACTCAAGTTGGATTTTTGTATCTCTGAGTTGGTTCGAGTTCGTGTTTGCACAGCCCTGGTTCGGGTGGTCGTCATCTGCCCTAATTGTGGGATGGTCCATTACTAACTGTGTTCAATCGTGACCTTTGTCTTTGCTTTGCCCTCACAAGAAAGGCAATCTCCTTGAAAACCTAACGCTAGCGTGCCTTCTGTCAACATCGTCTCCTCGTATAACGTTTTAGCTTCTTCTCGGAAGATTAATTTCAAGAGGACGAGCAGAGGATCATTTTCGTGCGGTGGGAATTTCAAGCTTCATATGGATTCTAGTAACATTGGCGGGATTGAGCAATCAAAGATACTCACGAAGGAGGTTTTTACCATATAGGGTGAAGGCATCTCCCTGGTGCTATCTCGATGGACTCCTCTTCGGATGGCAATAGAATTTGAATGGGTTGGGAGGGATTCTTGCATGAAGTCTGATCAGCTCGCCGGTGACATTCTCAGCTGGTTTGCGCAGACCAAAGGTACTGTCTTACTGGATTCCGTAGTTTTTATGTGCAAATTCAAAGCCTTAATGTTGATAGCAACTATGTTGTTGCCATTGTTGCATTCGCAGAGACCCATTGTATGGATGGCTTAGAGAATATTCTGGACGAATGCATGATACTATCATTCAGAGCAGAAATGGAAGATGGCAGTGTAGAAGAGGTATCGGTTTTGTTTTTGGATTTTGTCTTTTACTCACTTCCTTGTTTCATGTTGGTTTTTTTTCTTATTTTCTTCTGTCCATCAGCAACTGTGTAGTGAAAATTCTGAGCTATACAGTGCAAATCGCTCATCTTTTCTTTAAAATTGCCGAGCTAAGCACTACACTGATGTGTTCGCCATAAATTTATTGCGGGAGAACATGAACTCGAAAAGATACATCTTCCATTTCTTATGTAACCCTATCTTCTCCTTAACTGGGCTGTTGTATTCTAATCGTGTTTAATTTATTGAAATGAAAAAATAACATGTAAAATTTATCTTTGTGATAATTGATATAAATATTAATCACTAATACACAATTGTAGAGAAAAATGGACCTAAACAAGTGACCTTGGTCCAGGATCTCATCAAGCCCATAACGCATCACACAAAAATTGGGTTAGAAATATATTTTGGTTCCGACATTGGTCCTTGAACTCCATTTAATCAAAATCGCCAAGATATATAACTTTTTTTCACAAAATGTGAACTTCCCCATGATATTTTTATTTTATTATTTTTTTTTTTTTGCTAGATTTTTTTTATTTCTCTGGACCGAGCAACCTGCTTTTCGGAACGCTGGTTAGAGTGACCCACGTCGGGAGCGACTCAAGTAGAATTTTCGTTTGTTCGAGACGATTCGAAGTTCGTGTTCGCATAGCCCTGGTTCGGTGGTCGTCTGCCCTAATTATGGGATGGTCCATTACAAACTGTATTCAATTGTGACCTTTCCCTTTGTTTTGCCTTCGCAAGAAAGGTGATCTCCTTGAAAACCGAATGCTAGTGTGCCTTCTGTCAACACCGTCTCCTCAAACTGCGTTTGAGCTTCTTCCCAGAAGATTATTTTCAGGAGGACGAGCGGAGGATCATTATTGTGCTGCGGGAATTTCAAGCATCATATGGATTCTAGTAACATTGGCGGGATTGTGGAACCAAAGATACGCACGAAGAAGGCTGTCACCAAAATGGGTGAAGGCATCTCCCTGGTGCTATCTCGATGGACTGCTCTTCGGACGGCTATAGACTTTGAATGGGCCGGCAGGGATTCTCGCATGAAGTCTGATCAGCTCGCTTCTGACATTCTCAGCTAGTTTGCTCAGGCCAAAGGTACTATCTTACTGGATTCCGTAGTTTTTTATGTGCAAATTCTAAACCTTAATGTTGAAGCAACTAGGTTGTTGCCATTGTTGCATTCGCAGAGACCCATTTTATCGATGACTTAGAGAATATTCAGCACGAATGCTAATACAGTCTTTCAATGCAAAAATAGAAGATGGCCGTGTAGAAGAGGTATCAGTTTTGTTTTTGGATTTTGTCTTTTACTCACTACCTTGTTTCATGTTGGTTTTGTTTCTTATTTTCTTCTGTTCATCAGTAATTGTGTAGTGAAAATTCTGAGATGGACAGTGCAAATCGCTTATCTTTTCTTTCAAATCGCCGACCTAAGCTCTTCAAAGATATGTTCGCCATAAATTTATTGGGGGACAACATGAACTCGAAAAGATACATCTTCCATTTCTTATGTAACCATATCTGCTCCTTAATTGGGCTATTGTCTTCTTATCGTGTTTAATTTATTGATATTAAAAAATTACTGGTAAAAATTTAAACTATGATAATTGATATAAATATTAATCACTAATACACAAATGTAAAGTAAAATGGACCTAAACAAGTGACCCCGGTCCAGGATCTAACCGAGCCCATACACCTCAAAATAAAAATAGGGTTAGAAATATATTTGGCTTCCGCCAATTGTCCTTGAACTCCATTAAATCAAAATCGGCCCAGATATTTAACTTTTTCAACAAAATGTGAACTTCCCCACGATATTTTTATTTTATTTGATTTTATTTTATATAAATTTTTTTTCTTGGATTTGTTGTAATTTCTTTTGACCGGGCTACCTATTTTCTACAACCCGGGTCAGTGTGACCCAAGTCGGGAGCGACTCAAGTAGAATTTTCATATCTCCGAGTTGGTTCAGAGTTCGTGTTCGCACAGCCTTGGTTCAGTGGTCGTCTGCCCTAATTATGGGATGGTCCATAACAAACTGTGTTCAATCGTGACCTTTGTCTTTCTTTTGCCTTCGTGAAGAAAGGCGATCTCCTTGAAAACCTAACGCTTAGCGTCTTCTCGAGAACACCTCTCCCTCGACAGCGTTTCAGCTTCTTCCCTGAAGATTAATTTCAAGAGGACGAGCGGCGGATCATTTTCATGCGGTGGGAATTTCAAGCTTCAAAAGGATTCTAGTCACATTGGCGGGATTGAGTAGCCAAAGATACTCACGAAGGAGGCTGTCACAATATTGGGTGAAGGCATCTCCCTGATGCTATCTCGATGGACTGCTCTTTGGACGGCTATAGAATTTGAATTGGCCGGTAGGGATTCTCGCATGAAGTCTGATCAGCTCGCCTCTGACATTCTCAGCTAGTTTGCGAGACCTAAGGTACTATCTTCTTGGGTTCCGTTGTTTTAATGTGCAAATTCTA
>JAINDJ010000177.1:0-46637 GCA_019845555.1 Aristolochia fimbriata
CGACCGTTCATTCGCGAACTCACTTTAGCGACGAGCGACCGTTCATTGCCAAACTCACTTTAGCGACGAGCGACCGTTCATTGCGAAATCTCTTTAGCGACGAGCGACCGTTCATTTTGCGAACTCACTTTAGCGACGAGCGACCGTTCATTGTTAACTCACTTTAGCGACGAGCGACCGTTCATTGCAGAACTCACTTTAGCGACGAGCGACCGTTCATTGCGAACTCACTTTAGCGACGAGCGACCGTTCATTGCTAACTCACTTTAGCGACGAGCGACCGTTCATTGCTAACTCACTTTAGCGACGAGCGACCGTTCATTGCCAAACTCACTTTAGCGACGAGCGACCGTTCATTTGCTAACTCACTTTAGCGACGAGCGACCGTTCATTGCCAAACTCACTTTAGCGACGAACGACCGTTCATTGCGAACTCACTTTAGCGACGAGCGACCGTTCATTGCCAAACTCACTTTAGCGACGAGCGACCGTTCATTGCCAAACTCTTTAGCGACGAGCGACCGTTCATGCCAAACTCACTTCTTTAACGACGAGCGACCGTTCATTTGCTAACTCACTTTAGCGACGAGCGACCGTTCATTTGCTAACTCACTTTAGCGACGAGCGACCGTTCATTGCCAACTCACTTTAGCGACGAGCGACCGTTCATTTGCTAACTCACTTTAGCGACGAGCGACCGTTCATTGCTAACTCACTTTAGCGACGAGCGACCGTTCATTTGCTAACTCACTTTAGCGACGAGCGACCCGTTCATTTGCTAACTCACTTTAGCGACGAGCGACCGTTCATTGCTAACTCACTTTAGCGACGAGCGACCGTTCATTGCTAACTCACTTTAACGACGAGCGACCGTTCATTGCGAACTCACTTTAGCGACGAGCGACCGTTCATTGCAAAACTCACTTTAGCGACGAGCGACCGTTCATTGCTAACTCACTTTAGCGACGAGCGACCGTTCATTGCTAACTCACTTTAGCGACGAGCGACCGTTCATTGCGAACTCACTTTAGCGACGAGCGACCGTTCATTGCGAACTCACTTTAGCGACGAGCGACCGTTCATTGCTAACTCACTTTAGCGACGAGCGACCGTTCATTGCTAACTCACTTTAGCGACGAGCGACCGTTCATTGCTAACTCACTTTAGCGGCGAGCGACCGTTCATTGCTAACTCACTTTAGCGACGAGCGACCGTTCATTGCTAACTCACTTTAGCGACGAGCGACCGTTCATTGCTAACTCACTTTAGCGACGAGCGACCGTTCATTGCGAACTCACTTTAGCGACGAGCGACCGTTCATTGCGAACTCACTTTAGCGACGAGCGACCGTTCATTGCGAACTCACTTTAGCGACGAGCGACCGTTCATTGCGAACTCTTTAGCGACGAACGACCGTTCATTGCGAACTCACTTTAGCGGCGAGCGACCGTTCTTTTTTGCGAACTCACTTTAGCGACGAGCGACCGTTCATTGCTAACTCACTTTAGCGACGAGCGACCGTTCATTGCTAACTCACTTTAGCGACGAGCGACCGTTCATTGCGAACTCACTTTAGCGACGAGCGACCGTTCATTGCTAACTCACTTTAGCGACGAGCGACCGTTCATTGCGAACTCACTTTAGCGACGAGCGACCGTTCATTGCTAACTCACTTTAGCGACGAGCGACCGTTCATTTGCCAACTCACTTTAGCGACGACGACGACCGTTCATTGTGCGAACTCACTTTAGCGACGAGCGACCGTTCATTGCAAACTCACTTTAGCGACGAGCGACCGTTCATTGCGAACTCACTTTAGCGACGAGCGACCGTTCATTTGCTAACTCACTTTAGCGACGAGCGACCGTTCATTTGCTAACTCACTTTAGCGACGAGCGACCGTTCATTGCGAACTCACTTTAGCGACGAGCGACCGTTCATTGCGAACTCACTTTAGCGACGAGCGACCGTTCATTGCTAACTCACTTTAGCGACGAGCGACCGTTCATTGCCAAATCACTTTAGCGACGAGCGACCGTTCATTTGCCAAACTCACTTTAGCGACGAGCGACCGTTCATTGCAAACTCACTTTAGCGACGAGCGACCGTTCATTTGCGAACTCACTTTAGCGACGAGCGACCGTTCATTGCGAAACTCACTTTAGCGACGAGCGACCGTTCATTGCTAACTCACTTTAGCGACGAGCGACCGTTCATTGCTAACTCACTTTAGCGACGAGCGACCGTTCATTGCGAACTCACTTTAGCGACGAGCGACCGTTCATTGCTAACTCACTTTAGCGACGAGCGACCGTTCATTGCCGAACTCACTTTAGCGGCGAGCGACCGTTCATTGCTAACTCACTTTAGCGACGAGCGACCGTTCATTGCGAACTCACTTTAGCGACGAGCGACCGTTCATTTGCTAACTCACTTTAGCGACGAGCGACCGTTCATTGCAAACTCACTTTAGCGACGAGCGACCGTTCATTGCAAACTCACTTAGCGAGCGACGAGCGACCGTTCATTGCTAACTCACTTTAGCGACGAGCGACCGTTCATTGCTAACTCACTTTAGCGACGAGCGACCGTTCATTGCTAACTCACTTTAGCGACGAGCGACCGTTCATTGTTAACTCACTTTAGCGACGAGCGACCGTTCATTGCTAACTCACTTTAGCGACGAGCGACCGTTCATTGCTAACTCACTTTAGCGACGAGCGACCGTTCATTGCTAACTCACTTTAGCGACGAGCGACCGTTCATTGCTAACTCACTTTAGCGACGAGCGACCGTTCATTAATCTCACTTTAGCGAACGACCGTCACTTTGCTAACTCACTTTAGCGACGAGCGACCGTTCATTGCTAACTCACTTTAGCGACGAGCGACCGTTCATTGCGAACTCACTTTAGCGACGAGCGACCGTTCATTGCTAACTCACTTTAGCGACGAGCGACCGTTCATTGCTAACTCACTTTAGCGACGAGCGACCGTTCATTGCTAACTCACTTTAGCGACGAGCGACCGTTCATTGCGAACTCACTTTAGCGACGAGCGACCGTTCATTGCTAACTCACTTTAGCGACGAGCGACCGTTCATTGCGAACTCACTTTAGCGACGAGCGACCGTTCATTGCTAACTCACTTTAGCGACGAGCGACCGTTCATTGCTAACTCACTTTAGCGACGAGCGACCGTTCATTGTTAACTCACTTTAGCGACGAGCGACCGTTCATTTGCAAACTCACTTTAGCGACGAGCGACCGTTCATTGCTAACTCACTTTAGCGACGAGCGACCGTTCATTGCAAACTCACTTTAGCGACGAGCGACCGTTCATTGCGAACTCACTTTAGCGACGAGCGACCGTTCATTGCGAACTCACTTTAGCGGACGAGCGACCGTTCATTGCTAACTCACTTTAGCGACGAGCGACCGTTCATTGCAAACTCACTTTAGCGACGAGCGACCGTTCATTGCTAACTCACTTTAGCGACGAGCGACCGTTCATTGCTAACTCACTTTAGCGACGAGCGACCGTTCATTGCTAACTCACTTTAGCGACGAGCGACCGTTCATTGCTAACTCACTTTAGCGACGAGCGACCGTTCATTGCCAAACTCACTTTAGCGGCGAGCGACCGTTCATTGCTAACTCACTTTAGCGACGAGCGACCGTTCATTGCTAACTCACTTTAGCGACGAGCGACCGTTCATTGCTAACTCACTTTAGCGACGAGCGACCGTTCATTGCTAACTCACTTTAGCGACGAGCGACCGTTCATTGCTAACTCACTTTAGCGACGAGCGACCGTTCATTGCGAACTCACTTTAGCGACGAGCGACCGTTCATTTGCTAACTCACTTTAGCGACGAGCGACCGTTCATTGCTAACTCACTTTAGCGACGAGCGACCGTTCATTGCTAACTCACTTTAGCGACGAGCGACCGTTCATTGCTAACTCACTTTAGCGACGAGCGACCGTTCATTTGCTAACTCACTTTAGCGACGAGCGACCGTTCATTGCTAACTCACTTTAGCGACGAGCGACCGTTCATTGCTAACTCACTTTAGCGACGAGCGACCGTTCATTGCTAACTCACTTTAGCGACGAGCGACCGTTCATTGCGAACTCACTTTAGCGACGAGCGACCGTTCATTTGCTAACTCACTTTAGCGACGACGACCGTTCATTGCTAACTCACTTTAGCGACGAGCGACCGTTCATTGCTAACTCACTTTAGCGACGAGCGACCGTTCATTGCTAACTCACTTTCACTTTAGCGACGAGCGACCGTTCATTGTTAACTCACTTTAGCGACGAGCGACCGTTCATTGCTAACTCACTTTAGCGACGAGCGACCGTTCATTGCTAACTCACTTTAGCGACGAGCGACCGTTCATTGCCAAACTCACTTTAGCGACGAGCGACCGTTCATTGCTAACTCACTTTAGCGACGAGCGACCGTTCATTGCTAACTCACTTTTAGCGACGAGCGACCGTTCATTGCTAACTCACTTTAGCGACGAGCGACCGTTCATTGCTAAACTCACTTTAGCGACGAGCGACCGTTCATTGCTAAACTCACTTTAGCGACGAGCGACCGTTCATTGCTAACTCACTTTAGCGACGAGCGACCGTTCATTGCTAACTCACTTTAGCGACGAGCGACCGTTCATTTGTTAACTCACTTTAGCGACGAGCGACCGTTCATTGCTAACTCACTTTAGCGACGAGCGACCGTTCATTGCTAACTCACTTTAGCGACGAGCGACCGTTCATTGCTAACTCACTTTTAGCGACGAGCGACCGTTCATTGCTAACTCACTTTAGCGACGAGCGACCGTTCATTGCTAACTCACTTTAGCGACGAGCGACCGTTCATTGCTAACTCACTTTAGCGACGAGCGACCGTTCATTGCGAACTCACTTTAGCGACGAGCGACCGTTCATTGCTAACTCACTTTAGCGACGAGCGACCGTTCATTGCTAACTCACTTTAGCGACGAGCGACCGTTCATGCTAACTCACTTTAGCGACGAGCGACCGTTCATTGCTAACTCACTTTAGCGACGAGCGACCGTTCATTGCTAAACTCACTTTTAGCGACGAGCGACCGTTCATTGCTAACTCACTTTAGCGACGAGCGACCGTTCATTGCTAACTCACTTTAGCGGCGAGCGACCGTTCATTGCTAACTCACTTTAGCGACGAGCGACCGTTCATTGCTAACTCACTTTAGCGACGAGCGACCGTTCATTGCTAACTCACTTTAGCGACGAGCGACCGTTCATTTGCTAACTCACTTTAGCGACGAGCGACCGT
Organism: Aristolochia fimbriata; assembly: GCA_019845555.1. Classification (NCBI taxonomy): domain Eukaryota; kingdom Viridiplantae; phylum Streptophyta; class Magnoliopsida; order Piperales; family Aristolochiaceae; genus Aristolochia; species Aristolochia fimbriata. The sequence continues at coordinate 5,328 of JAINDJ010000177.1, forward strand.
TCATTGCTAACTCACTTTAGCGACGAGCGACCGTTCATTGCTAACTCACTTTAGCGACGAGCGACCGTTCATTTTGCTAACTACGGCGAGAGCGACCGTTCATTTTCACGACGACGAGCGACCGTTCATTGCTAACTCACTTTAGCGGCGACGAGCGACCGTTCATTGCTAACTCACTTTAGCGGCGAGCGACCGTTCATTTGCTAACTCACTTTAGACGACGAGCGACCGTTCATTGCTAACTCACTTTAGCGACGAGCGACCGTTCATTTGCTAACTCACTTTAGCGACGAGCGACCGTTCATTTGCTAACTCACTTTAGCGACGAGCGACCGTTCATTGCTAACTCACTTTAGCGACGAGCGACCGTTCATTGCTAACTCACTTTAGCGACGAGCGACCGTTCATTGCTAACTCACTTTAGCGACGAGCGACCGTTCATTTGCGAATTCACTTTAGCGACGAACGACCGTTCATTGCTAACTCACTTTAACGACGAACGACCGTTCATTGCTAACTCACTTTAGCGACGAACGACCGTTCATTGCTAACTCACTTTAGCGACGAACGACCGTTCATTGTTAACTCACTTTAGCGACGAACGACCGTTCATTGCGAACTCACTTTAGCGACGAACGACCGTTCATTGCTAACTCACTTTAGCGACGAACGACCGTTCATTGTTAACTCACTTTAGCGACGAGCGACCGTTCATTGCTAAACTCACTTTAGCGACGAGCGACCGTTCATTGCGAACGTTCACTTTAGCGACGAGCGACCGTTCATTTGCTAACTCACTTTAGCGACGAGCGACCGTTCATTGCTAACTCACTTTAGCGACGAGCGACCGTTCATTGCTAACTCACTTTAGCGACGAGCGACCGTTCATTGCTAACTCACTTTAGCGACGAGCGACCGTTCATTGCTAAACTCACTTTAGCGACGAGCGACCGTTCATTGCTAACTCACTTTAGCGACGAGCGACCGTTCATTGCTAACTCACTTTAGCGACGAGCGACCGTTCATTGCTAACTCACTTTAGCGACGAGCGACCGACCGTTCATTGCTAACTCACTTTAGCGACGAGCGACCGTTCATTGCTAACTCACTTTAGCGACGAGCGACCGTTCATTTGCTAACTCACTTTAGCGACGAGCGACCGTTCATTGCTAACTCACTTTAGCGACGAGCGACCGTTCATTTGCAAACTCACTTTAGCCGACGAGCGACCGTTCATTGCTAACTCACTTTAGCGACGAGCGACCGTTCATTGCTAACTCACTTTAGCGACGAGCGACCGTTCATTGCTAACTCACTTTAGCGACGAGCGACCGTTCATTGCGAACTCACTTTAGCGACGAGCGACCGTTCATTGCTAACTCACTTTAGCGACGAGCGACCGTTCATTTCATTGCTAACTCACTTTAGCGGCGAGCGACCGTTCATTGCTAACTCACTTTAGCGACGAGCGACCGTTCATTGCTAACTCACTTTAGCGACGAGCGACCGTTCATTGCTAACTCTTTCACTTTGACGCGAGCGACCGTTCATTGCTAACTCACTTTAGCGACGAGCGACCGTTCATTGCGAACTCACTTTAGCGACGAGCGACCGTTCATTGCTAACTCACTTTCATTTGCGAACTCACTTTAGCGACCGTTCATTCATTGCTAACTCACTTTAGCGACGAGCGACCGTTCATTGCTAACTCACTTTAGCGACGAGCGACCGTTCATTGCTAACTCACTTTAGCGACGAGCGACCGTTCATTGCTAACTCACTTTAGCGACGAGCGACCGTTCATTGCTAACTCACTTTAGCGGCGAGCGACCGTTCATTAACTCACTTTAGCGACGAGCGACCGTTCATTGCTAACTCACTTTAGCGACGAGCGACGACCGTTCATTGCTAACTCACTTTAGCGACGAGCGACCGTTCATTGCTAACTCACTTTAGCGACGAGCGACCGTTCATTGCTAACTCACTTTAGCGACGAGCGACCGTTCATTGCTAACTCACTTTGCTGACGAGCGACCGTTCATTTGCAAACTCACTTTAGCGACGAGCGACCGTTCATTGCTAACTCGACTTTAGTTCATTGCTAACGAGCGAGCGACCGTTCATTGCTAACTCACTTTAGCGACGAGCGACCGTTCATTGCTAACTCACTTTAGCGACGAGCGACCGTTCATTGCTAACTCACTTTAGCGACGAGCGACCGTTCATTTGCTAACTCACTTTAGCGACGAGCGACCGTTCATTGCTAACTCACTTTAGCGACGAGCGACCGTTCATTGCTAACTCACTTTAGCGACGAGCGACCGTTCATTGCTAAACTCACTTTAGCGACGAGCGACCGTTCATTGCTAACTCACTTTAGCGACGAGCGACCGTTCATTTAAAACTCACTTTAGCGACGAGCGACCGTTCATTGCTAACTCACTTTAGCGACGAGCGACCGTTCATTGCTAACTCACTTTAGCGACGAGCGACCGTTCATTGCGAACTCACTTTAGCGACGAGCGACCGTTCATTGCTAACTCACTTTAGCGACGAGCGACCGTTCATTGCTAACTCACTTTAGCGACGAGCGACCGTTCATTGCTAACTCACTTTAGCGACGAGCGACCGTTCATTGCTAACTCACTTTAGCGACGAGCGACCGTTCATTGCTAACTCACTTTAGCGACGAGCGACCGTTCATTGCTAACTCACTTTAGCGACGACGAGCGTTCGTTCATTTGCGACCGTTCACTTAACTCACTTTAGCGACGAGCGACCGTTCATTGCTAACTCACTTTAGCGACGAGCGACCGTTCATTGCTAACTCACTTTAGCGACGAGCGACCGTTCATTGCTAACTCACTTTAGCGACGAGCGACCGTTCATTGCTAACTCACTTTAGCGACGAGCGACCGTTCATTGCTAACTCAGCGACGAGCGACCGTTCATTGCTAACTCACTTTAGCGACGAGCGACCGTTCATTGCTAACTCACTTTAGCGACGAGCGACCGTTCATTGCTAACTCACTTTAGCGACGAGCGACCGTTCATTGCTAACTCACTTTAGCGACGAGCGACCGTTCATTGCGAACTCACTTTAGCGACGAGCGACCGTTCATTGCTAACTCACTTTCGAGCGACCGTTCAGCGACCGTTCCGTTTTGCTAACTCACTTTAGCGACGAGCGACCGTTCATTGCTAACTCACTTTAGCGACGAGCGACCGTTCATTTGCTAACTCACTTTAGCGACGAGCGACCGTTCATTGCTAACTCACTTTAGCGACGAGCGACCGTTCATTGCTAACTCACTTTAGCGACGAGCGACCGTTCATTGCTAACTCACTTTAGCGACGAGCGACCGTTCATTGCGAACTCACTTTAGCGACGAGCGACCGTTCATTGCTAACTCACTTTAGCGACGAGCGACCGTTCATTGCTAACTCACTTTAGCGACGAGCGACCGTTCATTGCTAACTCACGAAGCGACCGTTCTTTCACTTTAGCGACGAGCGACCGTTCATTGCTAACTCACTTTAGCGACGAGCGACCGTTCATTGCTAACTCACTTTAGCGACGAGCGACCGTTCATTCATTAACTCACTTTAGCGACGAGCGACCGTTCATTGCTAACTCACTTTAGCGACGAGCGACCGTTCATTGCTAACTCACTTTAGCGACGAGCGACCGTTCATTGCTAACTCACTTTAGCGAGCGACGAGCGACCGTTCATTGCTAACTCACTTTAGCGACGAGCGACCGTTTTAACTCACTTTAGCGACGAGCGACCGTTCATTGCTAACTCACTTTAGCGACGAGCGACCGTTCATTGCTAGCGAACTCACTTTAGCGAGCGAGCGACCGTTCATTTGCTAACTCACTTTAGCGAGCGAGCGACCGTTCATTGTTAACTCACTTTGGCGACGAACGACCGTTCATTGCTAACTCACTTTAGCGACGAACGACCGTTCATTGTTAACTCGCTTTAGCGACGAACGACCGTTCATTGTTAACTCGCTTTAGCGACGAACGACCGTTCATTGTTAACTCGCTTTAGCGACGAACGACCGTTCATTGCTAACTCGCTTTAGCGACGAACGACCGTTCATTGCTAACTCACTTTAGCGACGAACGACCGTTCATTGCTAACTCACTTTAGCGACGAGCGACCGTTCATTGCTAACTCACTTTAGCGACGAGCGACCGTTCATTGCTAACTCACTTTAGCGACGAGCGACCGTTCATTGCTAACTCACTTTAGCGACGAGCGACCGTTCATTGCCAACTCACTTTAGCGACGAGCGACCGTTCATTGCTAACTCACTTTAGCGACGAGCGACCGTTCATTGTTAACTCACTTTAGCGACGAGCGACCGTTCATTTGCTAACTCACTTTAGCGACGAGCGACCGTTCATTGCTAACTCACTTTAGCGACGAGCGACCGTTCATTGCTAACTCACTTTAGCGACGAGCGACCGTTCATTGCTAACTCACTTTAGCGACGAACGACCGTTCATTGCTAACTCACTTTAGCGACGAACGACCGTTCATTGTTAACTCACTTTAGCGGCGAACGACCGTTCATTGTTAACTCACTTTAGCGACGAACGACCGTTCATTGTTAACTCACTTTAGCGACGAACGACCGTTCATTGTTAACTCACTTTAGCGACGAACGACCGTTCATTGTTAACTCGCTTTAGCGACGAACGACCGTTCATTGTTAACTCGCTTTAGCGACGAACGACCGTTCATTGTTAACTCACTTTAGCGACGAACGACCGTTCATTGTTAACTCGCTTTAGCGACGAACGACCGTTCATTGTTAACTCACTTTAGCGACGAACGACCCGTTCATTGTTAACTCACTTTAGCGACGAACGACCGTTCATTGTTAACTCACTTTAGCGACGAACGACCGTTCATTGTTAACTCGCTTTAGCGACGAACGACCGTTCATTGCGAACTCACGACCGTTCATTGCTAACTCACTTTAGCGACGAGCGACCGTTCATTGCTAACTCACTTTAGCGCGACGACCGTTCGTTCATTGCTAACTCACTTTAGCGACGAGCGACCGTTCATTGCTAACTCACTTTAGCGACGAGCGACCGTTCATTTGCTAACTCACTTTAACGACGAGCGACCGTTCATTTGTTAACTCACTTTAGCGACGAACGACCGTTCATTGTTAACTCGCTTTAGCGACGAACGACCGTTCATTGTTAACTCACTTTAGCGACGAACGACCGTTCATTGTTAACTCGCTTTAGCGACGAACGACCGTTCATTGTTAACTCGCTTTAGCGACGAACGACCGTTCATTTTTAACTCACTTTAACGACGAACGACCGTTCATTGTTAACTCGCTTTAGCGACGAACGACCGTTCATTGTTAACTCACTTTGGCGAGCGACGACCGTTCATTTGCTAACTCACTTTAGCGACGAGCGACCGTTCATTGCTAACTCACTTTAGCGACGAGCGACCGTTCATTGCAAACTCACTTTAGCGACGAGCGACCGTTTCATTGCTAACTCACTTTAGCGACGAGCGACCGTTCATTGCTAACTCACTTTAGCGACGAGCGACCGTTCATTGTTAACTCACTTTAGCGACGAGCGACCGTTCATTGCTAACTCACTTTAGCGACGAGCGACCGTTCATTGCTAACTCACTTTAGCGAGCGAGCGACCGTTCATTGCTAACTCACTTTAGCGACGAGCGACCGTTCATTGCTAACTCACTTTAGCGACGAACGACCGTTCATTGCGAACTCACACTTTGCGACGAGCGACCGTTCATTGCGAACTCACTTTAGCGACGAGCGACCGTTCATTGCGAACTCACTTTAGCGACGACGACCGTTCATTGCTAACTCACTTTGCGCGAGCGACCGTTCATTGCTAACTCACTTTAGACGAGCGACCGTTCATTGCTAACTCACTTTAGCGACGAGCGACCGTTCATTGCTAACTCACTTTAGCGGCGAGCGACGTTCATTGCAAAACTCACTTTAGCGACGAGCGACCGTTCATTGCGAACTCACTTTAGCGACGAGCGACCGTTCATTGAACTCACTTTAGCGACGAGCGACCGTTCATTGCGAACTCACTTTAGCGACGAGCGACCGTTCATTGCTAACTCACTTTAGCGACGAGCGACCGTTCATTGCAAACTCACTTTAGCGACGAGCGACCGTTCATTTCACTTTGCGACGAGCGACCGTTCATTGCTTAACTCACTTTAGCGACGAGCGACCGTTCATTTGCTAACTCACTTTAGCGGCGAGCGAGCGACCGTTCATTGCTAACTCACTTTAAGCGCGACGAGCGACCGTTCATTGCTAACTCACTTTAGCGACGAGCGACCGTTCATTGCTAACTCACTTTAGCGACGAGCGACCGTTCATTGCTAACTCACTTTAGCGACGAGCGACCGTTCATTTGCTAACTCACTTTAGCGACGAGCGACCGTTCATTGTTAACTCACTTTAGCGACGAGCGACCGTTCATTGCTAACTCACTTTTAGCGACGAGCGACCGTTCATTTGCGAAACTCACTTTAGCGACGAGCGACCGTTCATTGCTAACTCACTTTAGCGACGAGCGACCGTTCATTGTTAACTCACTTTAGCGACGAGCGACCGTTCATTGCAAACTCACTTTAGCGACGAGCGACCGTTCATTGCTAAACTCACTTTAGCGACGAGCGACCGTTCATTGCGAACTCACTTTAGCGACGAGCGACCGTTCATTGCTAAACTCACTTTAGCGACGAGCGACCGTTCATTGTTAACTCACTTTACTTTGACGAGCGACCGTTCATTGCTAACTCACTTTTAGCGACGAGCGACCGTTCATTGCTAACTCACTTTAGCGACGAGCGACCGTTCATTGCTAACTCACTTTAGCGACGAGCGACCGTTCATTGCGAACTCACTTTAGCGACGAGCGACCGTTCATTGCTAACTCACTTTAGCGACGAGCGACCGTTCATTGCGAACTCACTTTAGTGACGAGCGACCGTTCATTGCGAACTCACTTTAGCGGCGAGCGACCGTTCATTGCTAACTCACTTTAGCGACGAGCGACCGTTCATTGCTAACTCACTTTGGCGGCGAGCGACCGTTCATTGTTAACTCACTTTAGCGACGAGCGACCGTTCATTGCTAACTCACTTTAGCGACGAGCGACCGTTCATTGCTAACTCACTTTAGCGACGAGCGACCGTTCATTGCTAACTCACTTTAGCGGCGAGCGACCGTTCATTGCTAACTCACTTTAGCGACGAGCGACCGTTCATTGCTAACTCACTTTAACGACGAGCGACCGTTCATTGCTAACTCACTTTGGCGACGAGCGACCGTTCATTGCTAACTCACTTTGGCGACGAGCGACCGTTCATGCGGCTAATTCTCTTTAACGACGAGCGACCGTTCATTGCGAACTCACTTTAGCGACGAACGACCGTTCATTGTTAACTCACTTTAACGACGAACGACCGTTCATTGCTAACTCACTTTAACGACGAACGACCGTTCATTGCTAACTCACTTTAGCGACGAACGACCGTTCATTGCAAACTCACTTTAGCGACGAACGACCGTTCATTGCTAACTCACTTTAGCGACGAACGACCGTTCATTGCTAACTCACTTTAGCGACGAACGACCGTTCATTGCTAACTCACTTTAGCGACGAACGACCGTTCATTGCAAACTCACTTTAGCGACGAACGACCGTTCATTGCTAACTCACTTTAGCGAGCGACCGTTCATTGCTAACTCACTTTAGCGACGAACGACCGTTCATTGCTAAACTGACTTTAGCGACGAGCGACCGTTCATTGCTAACTCACTTTAGCGACGACGACCGTTCATTTGCAAAACTCACTTTAGCGACGAGCGACCGTTCATTGCTAACTCACTTTAGCGACGAGCGACCGTTCATTGCGAACTCACTTTAGCGACGAGCGACCGTTCATTCGACGAGCTCACTTTAGCGACGAGCGACCGTTCATTGCTAACTCACTTTAGCGGCGAGCGACCGTTCATTGCTAACTCACTTTAGCGACGAGCGACCGTTCATTGGAAATTCAGCGACGACGAGACCGTTCATTAAATCACTTTAGCGACGAGCGACCGTTCATTGCCAACTCACTTTAGCGACGAGCGACCGTTCATTGCGAACTCACTTTAGCGATGAGCGACCGTTCATTGCTAACTCACTTTAGCGACGAGCGACCGTTCATTTGCTAACTCACTTTAGCGACGAGCGACCGTTCATTGCTAACTCACTTTAGCGACGAGCGACCGTTCATTGCGAACTCACTTTAGCGACGAGCGACCGTTCATTGCTAACTCACTTTAGCGACGAGCGACCGTTCATTGTTAACTCTTTCTCTTTACGAGCGACCGTTCATTGCTAACTCACTTTGGCGACGAGCGACCGTTCATTGCTAACTCACTTTAGCGACGAGCGACCGTTCATTGCGAACTCACTTTAGCGACGAGCGACCGTTCATTCCAAACTCACTTTAGGCGACGAGCGACCGTTCATTGCTAACTCACTTTAGCGACGAGCGACCGTTCATTGCGAACTCACTTTAGCGACGAGCGACCGTTCATTTGCTAACTCACTTTAGCGACGAGCGACCGTTCATTGCGAACTCACTTTAGCGACGAGCGACCGTTCATTGCTTTAACTCACTTTAGCGACGAGCGACCGTTCATTGCTAACTCACTTTAGCGACGAGCGACCGTTCATTGCTAACTCACTTTAGCGACGAGCGACCGTTCATTGCTAACTCACTTTGGCGACGAGCGACCGTTCATTGGAAACTCACTTTGGCGACGAGCGACCGTTCATTTGCTAACTCACTTTAGCGACGAGCGACCGTTCATTGCTAACTCACTTTAGCGACGAGCGACCGTTCATTCACTTAACTCACTTTCGTAACTCTCTTGCGACGAGCGACCGTTCATTGCTAACTCACTTTAGCGACGAGCGACCGTTCATTGCTAACTCACTTTAGCGACGGAGCGACCGTTCATTGCAAACTCACTTTAGCGACGAGCGACCGTTCATTGCAAACTCACTTTAGCGACGAGCGACCGTTCATTGCGAACTCACTTTAGCGATGAGCGACCGTTCATTGCTAACTCACTTTAGCGGCGAGCGACCGTTCATTGCTAACTCACTTTAGCGACGAGCGACCGTTCATTGCTAACTCACTTTAGCGACGAGCGACCGTTCATTGCTAACTCACTTTAGCGACGAGCGACCGTTCATTGCTAACTCACTTTAGCGATGACGACCGTTCATTGCTAACTCACTTTAGCGACGAGCGACCGTTCATTGCTAACTCACTTTAGTGACGAGCGACCGTTCATTGCGAACTCACTTTAGCGGCGAGCGACGACCGTTCATTGCGAACTCACTTTAGCGACGAGCGACCGTTCATTGCGCGAACTCACTTTAGCGACGAGCGACCGTTCATTGCTAACTCACTTTAGCGACGAGCGACCGTTCATTGCAAACTCACTTTAGCGACGAGCGACCGTTCATTGCTAACTCACTTTAGCGGCGAACGACCGTTCATTGCTAACTCACTTTAGCGTGACGACCGTTCAGCGAGCGAGCGACCGTTCATTGCAAACTCACTTTAGCGACGAGCGACCGTTCATTGCTAACTCACTTTAGCGACGAGCGACCGTTCATTGCTAACTCTCTTTAGCGACGAACGACCGTTCATTGCTAACTCACTTTTAGCGACGAGCGACCGTTCATTTTAACTCACTTTAGCGGCGAGCGACCGTTCATTGCGAACTCACTTTAGCGACGAGCGACCGTTCATTGCTAACTCACTTTAGCGACGAGCGACCGTTCATTGCTAACTCACTTTAGCGGCGAGCGACCGTTCATTGCTAACTCACTTTAGCGACGAGCGACCGTTCATTGCGAACTCACTTTAGCGCGACGAGCGACCGTTCATTGCTAACTCACTTTAGCGACGAGCGACCGTTCATTGCAAACTCACTTTGGCGACGAGCGACCGTTCATTGCGAACTCACTTTAGCGACGAGCGACCGTTCATTGCTAACTCACTTTAGCGACGAGCGACCGTTCATTGCTAACTCACTTTAGCGATGAGCGACCGTTCATTCTGAACTCACTTTAGCGACGAGCGAGCGACCGTTCATTGCGAACTCACTTTAGCGACGAGCGACCGTTCATTGCTAACTCACTTTAGGAACGAGCGACCGTTCATTGCTAACTCACTAGCGACGAGCGACCGTTCATTTGGTAACTCACTTTAGCGACGAGCGACCGTTCATTGCGAACTCACTTTAGCGACGAGCGACCGTTCATTGCGAACTCTTTAGCGACGAAGCGACCGTTCATTGCTAACTCACTTTAGCGACGAGCGACCGTTCATTGCTAACTCACTTTAGCGACGAGCGACCGTTCATTGCTAACTCACTTTATGCGACGAGCGACCGTTCATTGCTAACTCACTTTAGCGACGAGCGGACGGTTCATACTTAACTCACTTTAGCGACGAGCGACCGTTCATTGCTAACTCACTTTAGCGACGAGCGACCGTTCATTGCTAACTCACTTTAGCGACGAGCGACCGTTCATTGCTAACTCACTTTAGCGACGAGCGACCGTTCATTTGAAACTTCACTTTAGCGACGAGCGACCGTTCATTGCTAACTCACTTTAGCGACGAGCGACCGTTCATTGCTAACTCACTTTAGCGACGAGTGACCGTTCATTGCTAACTCACTTTAGCGACGAGCGACCGTTCATTGTTAACTCACTTTAGCGACGAGCGACCGTTCATTGCAAACTCACTTTAGCGACGAGCGACCGTTCATTTGCCTAACTCACTTTAGCGACGAGCGACCGTTCATTGCGAACTCACTTTAGCGACGAGCGACCGTTCATTGCTAACTCACTTTAGCGACGAGCGACCGTTCATTGCTAACTCACTTTAGCGACGAGCGACCGTTCATTTGCTAACTCACTTTAGCGACGAGCGACCGTTCATTCTTAACTCACTTTAGCGACGAGCGACCGTTCATTGCTAACTCACTTTAGCGACGAGCGACCGTTCATTGCTAACTCACTTTAGCGGCGAGCGACCGTTCATTGCAAACTCACTTTAGCGACGAGCGACCGTTCATTGTTAACTCACTTTAGCGACGAGCGACCGTTCATTGCTAACTCACTTTAGCGACGAGCGACCGTTCATTTGCTAACTCACTTTAGCGACGAGCGACCGTTCATTGCTAACTCACTTTAGCGACGAACGACCGTTCATTGCTAACTCTCTTTGGCGACGAGCGACCGTTCATTGCTAACTCACTTTGACGAGCGTTCGACCGTTCATTGTTAACTCACCCGGCGGCGAGCGACCGTTCATTGCTAACTCACTTTAGCGACGAGCGACCGTTCATTGCTAACTCACTTTAGCGACGAGCGACCGTTCATTGCTAACTCACTTTAGCGACGACGAGCGACCGTTCATTGCAAACTCACTTTAGCGACGAGCGACCGTTCATTGCTAACTCACTTTAGCGACGAGCGACCGTTCATTGCTAACTCACTTTAGCGACGAGCGACCGTTCATTGCTAACTTCACTTTAGCGGCGAGCGACCGTTCATTGCTAACTCACTTTAGCGACGAGCGACCCGTTCATTGCAAACTCACTTTGGCGACGAGCGACCGTTCATTTGCTAACTCACTTTAGCGACGAGCGACCGTTCATTGCTAACTCACTTTAGCGACGACGACCGTTCATTGCTAACTCACTTTAGCGACGAACGACCGTTCATTGCAAACTCACTTTAGCGACGAGCGACCGTTCATTGCTAACTCACTTTAGCGCGAGCGACCGTTCATTCGCAACTCACTTTAGCGGCGAGCGACCGTTCATTGCTAACTCACTTTAGCGACGAGCGACCCGTTCATTGCTAACTCACTTTAGCGACGAGCGACCGTTCATTGCCGAACTCACTTGGCGACGAGCGACCGTTCATTGCAAACTCACTTTAGCGACGAGCGACCGTTCATTGTTAACTCACTTTAGCGACGAGCGACCGTTCATTGCTAACTCACTTTTAGCGACGAGCGACCGTTCATTGCTAACTCACTTTAGCGACGAAGCGACCGTTCATTGCTAACTCACTTTAATGACGAACTACCGTTCATTGCTAACTCACTTTAGCGACGAACGACCGTTCATTGCTAACTCACTTTAACGACGAACGACCGTTCATTGCTAACTCACTTTAGCGACGAACGACCGTTCATTGCTAACTCACTTTAGCGACGAACGACCGTTCATTGTGAACTCACTTTAGCGACGAACGACCGTTCATTGCCAACTCACTTTAGCGACGAGCGACCGTTCATTGCTAACTCACTTTAGCGGCGAGCGACCCGTTCATTGCTAACTCACTTTGGCGACGAGCGACCGTTCATTTGCTAACTCACTTTAGCGACGAGCGACCGTTCATTGCGAACTCACTTTAGCGACGAGCGACCGTTCATTGCTAACTCACTTTAGCGACGAGCGACCGTTCATTGCTAACTCACTTTAGCGACGAGCGACCGTTCATTGCTAACTCACTTTAGCGACGAGCGACCGTTCATTGCGAACTCACTTTAGCGGACGAGCGACCGTTCATTGCTAACTCACTTTAGCGACGAGCGACCGTTCATTGCGAACTCACTTTAGCGGCGAGCGACCGTTCATTGCGAACTCACTTTAGCGGCGAGCGACCGTTCATTGCAAACTCACTTTAGCGACGAGCGACCGTTCATTTGCGAACTCACTTTAGCGACGAGCGACCGTTCATTTGCTAACTCACTTTAGCGGCGAGCGACCGTTCATTGCGAACTCACTTTAGCGACGAGCGACCGTTCATTGCTAACTCACTTTAGCGGCGAGCGACCGTTCATTGCTAACTCACTTTAGCGACGAGCGACCGTTCATTGCTAACTCACTTTAGCGACGAGCGACCGTTCATTGCGAACTCACTTTTAGCGACGAGCGACCGTTCATTGCGAACTCACTTTAGCGACGAGCGACCGTTCATTTGCCGAACTCACTTAAAAGCGACGAGCGACCGTTCATTGCGAACTCACTTTAGCGACGAGCGACCGTTCATTGCTAAACTCACTTTGCGACGAGCGACCGTTCATTTGCGAACTCACTTTAGCGACGAGCGACCGTTCATTGCTAACTCACTTTAGCGACGAGCGACCGTTCATTGCTAACTCACTTTAGCGACGAGCGACCGTTCATTTTGAACTCACTTTAGCGACGAACGACCGTTCGTGCTAACTCACTTTAGCGGCGAGCGACCGTTCATTGCTAACTCACTTTAGCGACGAGCGACCGTTCATTGCTAACTCACTTTAGCGACGAGCGACCGTTCATTGCTAACTCACTTTAGCGACGAGCGACCCGTTCATTGCTAACTCACTTTAGCGACGAGCGACCGTTCATTGCGAACTCACTTTAGCGAGCGACCGTTCATTGCGAACTTTTCACCCGTTCATTAACTCACTTTAGCGACGAGCGACCGTTCATTGCTAACTCACTTTAGCGACGAGCGACCGTTCATTGCTAACTCACTTTAGCGACGAGCGACCGTTCATTGAAAACTCACTTTAGCGACGAGCGACCGTTCATTGAAAACTCACTTTAGCGACGAGCGACCGTTCATTGCTAACTCACTTTAGCGACGAGCGACCGTTCATTTGCTAACTCACTTTAGCGACGAGCGACCGTTCATTGCTAACTCACTTTAGCGACGAGCGACCGTTCATTGTTAACTCACTTTAGCGACGAGCGACCGTTCGTTTTGCGAACTCACTTTAGCGATGAGCGACCGTTCATTGCGAACTCACTTTAGCGACGAGCGACCGTTCATTGCTAACTCACTTTAGCGACGAGCGACCGTTCATTGCCAAACTCACTTTAGCGACGAGCGACCGTTCATTGCTAACTCACTTTAGCGACGAGCGACCGTTCATTGCCAACTCACTTTAGCGACGAGCGACCGTTCATTGCTAACTCACTTTAGCGACGAACGACCGTTCATTTGCTAACTCACTTTAGCGGCGACGAACGACCGTTCATTGCTAACTCACTTTAGCGATGAACGACCGTTCATTGCTAACTCACTTTAGCGACGAACGACCGTTCATTGTTAACTCACTTTAGCGACGAACGACCGTTCATTGCTAACTCACTTTAGCGACGAACGACCGTTCATTGTTAACTCACTTTAGCGACGAACGACCGTTCATTGTTAACTCACTTTAGCGACGAACGACCGTTCATTGCGAACTCACTTTAGCGGCGAGCGACCGTTCATTGCTAACTCACTTTAGCGGCGAGCGACCGTTCATTGCTAACTCACTTTAGCGACGAGCGACCGTTCATTGCGAACTCACTTTAGCGACGAGCGACCGTTCATTGCTAACTCACTTTAAGCGACGAGCGACCGTTCATTGGGAACTCACTTTAGCGGCGAGCGACCGTTCATTGTTAACTCACTTTAGCGACGAGCGACCGTTCATTGCTAACTCACTTTAGCGACGAGCGGCCGTTCATTGCTAACTCACTTTAGCGACGCCGACCGACCGTTCATTGCGAACTCTCTTTAGCGACGAGCGACCGTTCATTGCTAACTCACTTTAGCGAGCGAGCGACCGTTCATTGCTAACTCACTTTAGCGACGAGCGACCGTTCATTGCTAACTCACTTTAGCGACGAGCGACCGTTCATTGCAAACTCACTTTAGCGGCGAGCGACCGTTCATTGCGAACTCACTTTAGCGACGAGCGACCGTTCATTTCGCGAACTCACTTTAGCGGCGAGCGACCGTTCATTGCTGAAAACTCACTTTAGCGACGAGCGACCGTTCATTGCGAACTCACTTTAGCGACGAGCGACCGTTCATTGTTAACTCACTTTAGCGACGAGCGACCGTTCATTGCAAACTCACTTTAGCGACGAGCGACCGTTCATTGCAAACTCACTTTAGCGACGAGCGACCGTTCATTTGCTAACTCACTTTAGCGGCGACGAGCGACCGTTCATTTGCGAACTCACTTTAGCGACGAGCGACCGTTCATTGCTAACTCACTTTAGCGACGAGCGACCGTTCATTGCTAACTCACTTTAGCGACGAGCGACCGTTCATTGCGAACTCACTTTAGCGACGAGCGACCGTTCATTCGCGAACTCACTTTAGCGACGAGCGACCGTTCATTTGCGAACTCACTTTAGCGACGAGCGACCGTTCATTGCGAACTCACTTTAGCGACGAGCGACCGTTCATTGCTAACTCACTTTAGCGGCGAGCGACCGTTCATTGCAAACTCACTTTAGCGACGAGCGACCGTTCATTGCGAACTCACTTTAGCGACGAGCGACCGTTCATTGCGAACTCACTTTAGCGACGAGCGACCGTTCATTGCTAAAATCTTTAGCGACGAGCGACCGTTCATTGCAAACTCACTTTAGCGACGAACGACCGTTCATTGCTAACTCACTTTAGCGACGAACGACCGTTCATTGCTAACTCACTTTAGCGACGAACGACCGTTCATTGCTAACTCACTTTAGCGACGAACGACCGTTCATTGCTAACTCACTTTAGCGACGAACGACCGTTCATTGCGAACTCACTTTAGCGACGAACGACCGTTCATTGCGAACTCACTTTAGCGACGAACGACCGTTCATTGCGAACTCACTTTAGCGACGAACGACCGTTCATTGCTAACTCACTTTAGCGACGAACGACCGTTCATTGCGAACTCACTTTAGCGACGAACGACCGTTCATTGCGAACTCACTTTGTGACGAGCGACCGTTCATTGCTGAACTCACTTTAGCGACGAGCGACCGTTCATTGCGAACTCACTTTAGCGAAGCGAGCGACCGTTCATTGCCAACTCACTTTAGCGGCGAGCGACCGTTCATTGCGAACTCACTTTAGCGACGAGCGACCGTTCATTGCTAACTCACTTTAGCGGCGAGCGACCGTTCATTGCTAACTCACTTTAGCGGCGAGCGACCGTTCATTGCAAACTCACTTTAGCGACGAGCGTTCGTTCATTGCTAACTCACTTTAGCGACGAGCGACCGTTCATTGCCAACTCTCACTTTAGCGACGAGCGACCGTTCATTGCCGAACTCACTTTAGCGACGACGACCGTTCATTCGTTGCGAACTTTAGCGGCGAGCGACCGTTCATTGCTAACTCACTTTAGCGACGAGCGACCGTTCATTGCGAACTCACTTTAGCGACGAGCGACCGTTCATTGCTAACTCACTTTAGCGACGAGCGACCGTTCATTGCCAAACTCACTTTAGCGACGAGCGACCGTTCATTGCTAACTCACTTTAGCGACGAGCGACCGTTCATTGCGAACTCACTTTAGCGACGAGCGACCGTTCATTGCGAAACTCACTTTAGTGACGAGCGACCGTTCATTGCTAACTCACTTTAGCGACGAGCGACCGTTCATTGCTAACTCACTTTAGCGACGAGCGACCGTTCATTGCGAACTCACTTTAGCGGCGAGCGACCGTTCATTGCGAACTCACTTTAGCGACGAGCGACATTCGTTCACGAGCGACAAATCGCTCACTTAGCGACGAGCGACCGTTCATTGCGAACTCACTAAAGCGACGAACGACCGTTCATTGCGAACTCACTTTAGCGACGAACGACCGTTCATTGCTAACTCACTTTAGCGACGAACGACCGTTCATTCCAAACTCACTTTAGCGACGAACGACCGTTCATTGCTAACTCACTTTAGCGACGAACGACCGTTCATTGCGAACTCACTTTAGCGACGAACGACCGTTCATTGCTAACTCACTTTAGCGACGAACGACCGTTCATTGCTAACTCACTTTGACGAACGACCGTTCATTGCTAACTCACTTTAGCGACGAACGACCGTTCATTGCGAACTCACTTTAGCGACGAACGACCGTTCATTGCGAACTCACTTTAGCGACGAACGACCGTTCATTGCTAACTCACTTTAGCGCGACGAGCGACCGTTCATTGCGAACTCACTTTTTGACGAGCGACCGTTCATTGCCAACTCACTTTAGCGACGAGCGACCGTTCATTGCCAACTCACTTTAGCGACGAGCGACCGTTCATTGCCAAACTCACTTTAGCGACGAGCGACCGTTCATTGCGAACTCACTTTAGCGACGAGCGACCGTTCATTGCCAACTCACTTTAGCGACGAGCGACCGTTCATTGCTAACTCACTTTAGCGACGAGCGACCGTTCATTTGCGAACTCACTTTGGCGGCGAATGACCGTTCATTGCCAACTCACTTTAGCGACGAACGACCGTTCATTGCGAACTCACTTTAGCGACGAACGACCGTTCATTGCGAACTCACTTTAGCGACGAACGACCGTTCATTGCGAACTCACTTTAGCGACGAACGACCGTTCAGTGCAAACTCACTTTAGCGACGAGCGACCGTTCATTGCGAACTCACTTTAGCGACGAACGGCCGTTCATTGCGAACTCACTTTAGCGACGAACGACCGTTCATTGCGAACTCACTTTAGCGACGACGACCGTTCATTTGCGAACTCACTTTAGCGACGAGCGACCGTTCATTGCTAAACTCACTTTAGCGAGCGACCGTTCGACCGTTCATTGCGTTCATTGCGAACTCACTTTAGCGACGAGCGACCGTTCATTGCTAACTCACTTTAGCGACGAGCGACCGTTCATTGCGAAACTCACTTTAGCGACGAGCGACCGTTCATTTGCCAACTCACTTTAGCGACGAGCGACCGTTCATTGCGAACTCACTTTAGCGACGAGCGACCGTTCATTGCAACTCACTTTAGCGACGAGCGACGTTCATTGCGAACTCACTTTAGCGACGAGCGACCGTTCATTGCCAACTCACTTTAGCGACGAGCGACCGTTCATTGCTAAACTCACTTTAGCGACGAGCGACCGTTCATTGCGAACTCACTTTAGCGACGAGCGACCGTTCATTGCGAACTCACTTTAGCGACGACGACCGTTCATTGCCAACTCACTTTAGCGATGAGCGACCGTTCGTTCATTGCTAACTCACTTTAGCGACGAGCGACCGTTCATTGCGAACTCTCACTTTAGCGACGAGCGACCGTTCATTGAACTCACTTTAGCGACGACGACGTTCATTGCAAACTCACTTTAGCGACGAGCGACCGTTCATTGCCGAACTCACTTTAGCGACGAGCGACCGTTCATTGCCAACTCACTTTAGCGACGAGCGACCGTTCATTGCGAACTCACTTTAGCGGCGAGCGACCGTTCATTGCGAACTCACTTTAGCGACGAGCGACCGTTCATTGCTAACTCACTTTTAGCGACGAGCGACCGTTCATTGCGAACTCACTTTAGCGACGAGCGACCGTTCATTGCGAACTCACTTTAGCGACGAGCGACCGTTCATTGCCAAACTCACTTTAGCGACGAGCGACCGTTCATTGCCAACTCACTTTAGCGACGAGCGACCGTTCATTGCGAACTCACTTTAGCGACGAACGACCGTTCATTGCGAACTCACTTTAGCGACGAACGACCGTTCATTGCTAACTCACTTTAGCGACGAACGACCGTTCATTGCGAACTCACTTTAGCGACGAACGACCGTTCATTGCGAACTCACTTTAGCGACGAACGACCGTTCAGTGCAAACTCACTTTAGCGACGAGCGACCGTTCATTGCGAACTCACTTTAGCGACGAACGGCCGTTCATTGCGAACTCACTTTAGCGACGAACGACCGTTCATTGCTAACTCACTTTAGCGACGAGCGACCGTTCGTTCACTTTAGCGACGAACGACCGTTCATTGCGAACTCACTTTAGCGACGCGCGACCGTTCATTGCGAACTCACTTTAGCGACGAGCGACCGTTCATTGCGAACTCACTTTAGCGACGAGCGACCGTTCATTCGCTAACTCACTTTAGCGACGAGCGACCGTTCATTGCGAACTCACTTTAGCGACGAGCGACCGTTCATTGCGAACTCACTTTAGCGACGAGCGACCGTTCATTGCAAACTCACTTTAGCGACGAGCGACCGTTCATTGCCAAACTCACTTTAGCGACGAGCGACCGTTCATTTGCAAACTCACTTTAGCGACGAGCGACCGTTCATTTGCGAACTCACTTTAGCGACGAGCGACCGTTCATTGCGAACTCACTTTAGCGACGAGCGACCGTTCATTGCGAACTCACTTTAGCGGCGACGAGCGACCGTTCATTGCGAACTCACTTTAGCGACGAGCGACCGTTCATTGCGAACTCACTTTAGCGGCGAGCGACCGTTCATTTGCGAACTCACTTTAGCGACGAGCGACCGTTCATTGCGAACTCACTTTAGCGACGAGCGACCGTTCATTGCCAACTCACTTTAGCGACGAGCGACCGTTCATTCATTGCGAACTCACTTTAGCGACGAGCGACCGTTCATTGCGAACTCACTTTAGCGACGAGCGACCGTTCATTGCGAACTCACTTTAGCGACGAGCGACCGTTCATTGCGAACTCACTTTAGCGACGAGCGACCGTTCATTGCGAACTCACTTTAGCGACGAACGACCGTTCATTGCGAACTCACTTTAGCGAGTAACGACCGTTCATTGCCAACTCACTTTAGCGACGAGCGACCGTTCATTGCTAACTCACTTTAGCGACGAGCGACCGTTCATTGCGAACTCACTTTAGCGACGAGCGACCGTTCATTGCGAACTCACTTTAGCGACGAGCGACCGTTCATTGCCAACTCACTTTAGCGACGAGCGACCGTTCATTGCGAACTCACTTTAGCGACGAGCGACCGTTCATTGCGAACTCACTTTAGCGACGAGCGACCGTTCATTGCAAACTCACTTTAGCGACGAGCGACCGTTCATTGCTAACTCACTTTAGCGACGAGCGACCGTTCATTGCCAAACTCACTTTAGCGGCGAGCGACCGTTCATTGCTAACTCACTTTAGCGACGAGCGACCGTTCATTGCGAACTCACTTTAGCGACGAGCGACCGTTCATTGCGAACTCACTTTAGCGACGAGCGACCGTTCATTGCCAACTCACTTTAGCGACGAGCGACCGTTCATTGCAAACTCACTTTAGCGACGAGCGACCGTTCATTGCCAACTCACTTTAGCGACGAGCGACCGTTCATTGCGAACTCACTTTAGCGACGAGCGACCGTTCATTGCGAACTCACTTTAGCGACGAGCGACCGTTCATTGCCAAACTCACTTTAGCGACGAGCGACCGTTCATTTGCGAACTCACTTTAGCGACGAGCGACCGTTCATTGCTAACTCACTTTAGCGACGAGCGACCGTTCATTGCCGAACTCACTTTAGCGACGAGCGACCGTTCATTGCGAACTCACTTTAGCGACGAGCGACCGTTCATTGCGAACTCACTTTAGCGACGAGCGACCGTTCATTGCGAACTCACTTTAGCGACGAGCGACCGTTCATTGCTAACTCACTTTAGCGACGAGCGACCGTTCATTGCCAAACTCACTTTAGCGACGAGCGACCGTTCATTGCGAACTCACTTTAGCGACGAGCGACCGTTCATTTGCGAACTCACTTTAGCGACGAGCGACCGTTCATTGCCAAACTCACTTTAGCGACGAGCGACCGTTCATTGCCAAATCACTTTAGCGACGAGCGACCGTTCATTGCGAACTCACTTTAGCGACGAGCGACCGTTCATTGCGAACTCACTTTAGCGACGAGCGACCGTTCATTGCCAACTCACTTTAGCGACGAGCGACCGTTCATTGCTAACTCACTTTAGCGACGAGCGACCGTTCATTGCGAACTCACTTTAGCGACGAGCGACCGTTCATTTGCCAAACTCACTTTAGCGACGAGCGACCGTTCATTGCGAACTCACTTTAGCGACGAGCGACCGTTCATTGCGAACTCACTTTAGCGACGAGCGACCGTTCATTGCGAACTCACTTTAGCGACGAGCGACCGTTCATTGCAAACTCACTTTAGCGACGAGCGACCGTTCATTGCGAACTCACTTTAGCGACGAGCGACCGTTCATTGCCAACTCACTTTAGCGACGAGCGACCGTTCATTGCGAACTCACTTTGCGCGACGCGAGCGACCGTTCATTTGCGAACTCACTTTAGCGCGACGAGCGACCGTTCATTGCGAACTCACTTTAGCGACGAGCGACCGTTCATTGCGAACTCACTTTAGCGACGAGCGACCGTTCATTGCAAACTCACTTTAGCGACGAGCGACCGTTCATTGCTAACTCACTTTAGCGACGAGCGACCGTTCATTGCCAACTCACTTTAGCGACGAGCGACCGTTCATTTGCGAACTCACTTTAGCGACGAGCGACCGTTCATTGCGAACTCACTTTAGCGACGAGCGACCGTTCATTGCGAACTCACTTTAGCGACGAGCGACCGTTCATTTGCGAACTCACTTTAGCGACGAGCGACCGTTCATTGCAAACTCACTTTAGCGACGAGCGACCGTTCATTGCTAACTCACTTTAGCGACGAGCGACCGTTCATTGCGAACTCACTTTAGCGACGAGCGACCGTTCATTGCGAACTCACTTTAGCGACGAGCGACCGTTCATTGCGAACTCACTTTAGCGACGAGCGACCGTTCATTGAACAAACTCACTTTAGCGACGAGCGACCGTTCATTGCGAACTCACTTTAGCGACGAGCGACCGTTCATTGCAAACTCACTTTAGCGACGAGCGACCGTTCATTGCCAACTCACTTTAGCGACGAGCGACCGTTCATTGCCAACTCACTTTAGCGACGAGCGACCGTTCATTGCCAAACTCACTTTAGCGACGAGCGACCGTTCATTGAACTCACTTTAGCGACGAGCGACCGTTCATTGCTAACTCACTTTAGCGACGAGCGACCGTTCATTGCAAACTCACTTTAGCGACGAGCGACCGTTCATTGCGAACTCACTCACTTTAGCGACGAGCGACCGTTCATTGCGAACTCACTTTAGCGACGAGCGACCGTTCATTGCGAACTCACTTTAGCGACGAGCGACCGTTCATTGCGAACTCACTTTAGCGACGAGCGACCGTTCATTTGCGAACTCACTTTAGCGACGAGCGACCGTTCATTGCGAACTCACTTTAGCGACGAGCGACCGTTCATTGCGAACTCACTTTAGCGACGAGCGACCGTTCATTGCGAACTCACTTTAGCGACGAGCGACCGTTCATTGCGAACTCACTTTAGCGACGAGCGACCGTTCATTGCCAACTCACTTTAGCGACGAGCGACCGTTCATTGCCAAACTCACTTTAGCGACGAGCGACCGTTCATTGCGAACTCACTTTTAGCGACGAGCGACCGTTCATTGCGTTCAACTCACTTTAGCGACGAGCGACCGTTCATTGCGAACTCACTTTAGCGACGAGCGACCGTTCATTGCGAACTCACTTTAGCGACGAGCGACCGTTCATTGCGAACTCACTTTAGCGACGAGCGACCGTTCATTGCGAACTCACTTTAGCGACGAGCGACCGTTCATTGCGAACTCACTTTAGCGACGAGCGACCGTTCATTTGCGAACTCACTTTAGCGACGAGCGACCGTTCATTGCGAACTCACTTTAGCGACGAGCGACCGTTCATTGCTAACTCACTTTAGCGACGAGCGACCGTTCATTGCGAACTCACTTTAGCGACGAGCGACCGTTCATTGCGAACTCACTTTAGCGACGAGCGACCGTTCATTGCTAACTCACTTTAGCGACGAGCGACCGTTCATTGCGAACTCACTTTAGCGACGAGCGACCGTTCATTGCGAACTCACTTTAGCGACGAGCGACCGTTCATTGCTCAACTCACTTTAGCGACGAGCGTTCACCGTTCATTGCAAACTCACTTTTTAGACGAGCGACCGTTCATTGCGCGAACTCACTTTAGCGACGAGCGACCGTTCATTGCCAACTCACTTTAGCGACGAGCGACCGTTCATTGCAACTCACTTTAGCGACGAGCGACCGTTCATCACTTTGCGAAGCGACCGTTCATTCACTTTACTTTAGCGACGCGACCGTTCATTGCCAACTCACTTTAGCGACGAGCGACCGTTCATTGCTAACTCACTTTAGCGACGAGCGACCGTTCATTTGCAAACTCACTTTAGCGACGAGCGACCGTTCATTGCGAACTCACTTTAGCGACGAGCGACCGTTCATTGCGAACTCACTTTAGCGACGAGCGACCGTTCATTGCCAACTCACTTTAGCGACGACGAGCGACCGTTCATTGCGAACTCACTTTAGCGACGAGCGACCGTTCATTGCGAAAATCACTTTAGCGACGAGCGACCGTTCATTGCCAACTCACTTTAGCGACGAGCGACCGTTCATTGCCAACTCACTTTAGCGACGAGCGACCGTTCATTGCGAACTCACTTTAGCGACGAGCGACGACCGTTCATTGCGAACTCTTTAGCGACGAGCGACCGTTCATTTGCGAACTCACTTTAGCGACGAGCGACCGTTCATTGCAAACTCACTTTAGCGACGAGCGACCGTTCATTTGCGAACTCACTTTAGCGACGAGCGACCGTTCATTGCCAACTCACTTTAGCGACGAGCGACCGTTCATTGCGAACTCACTTTAGCGACGAGCGACCGTTCATTGCCAACTCACTTTAGCGACGAGCGACCGTTCATTGCGAACTCACTTTAGCGACGAGCGACCGTTCATTGCCGAACTCACTTTAGCGCGACGAGCGACCGTTCATTGCGAACTCACTTTAGCGACGAGCGACCGTTCATTGTTCATTGCTAACTCACTTTAGCGACGAGCGACCGTTCATTGCCAACTCACTTTAGCGACGAGCGACCGTTCATTGCCAAACTCACTTTAGCGACGAGCGCGACCGTTCATTGCGAACTCACTTTAGCGACGAGCGACCGTTCATTGCCAACTCACTTTAGCGACGAGCGACCGTTCATTGCGAACTCACAAATCACTTTAGCGAGCGACCGTTCATTGCCGTTCACTTTTGCGAGCGACCGTTCACTTGCGAACTCACGAGCGACGACCGTTCATTGCGAACTCACTTTAGCGACGAGCGACCGTTCATTGCGAACTCACTTTAGCGACGAGCGACCGTTCATTTGCGAACTCACTTTAGCGACGAGCGACCGTTCATTGCTAACTCACTTTAGCGACGAGCGACCGTTCATTGCCAACTCACTTTAGCGACGAGCGACCGTTCATTGCCAACTCACTTTAGCGACGAGCGACCGTTCATTGCGAACTCACTTAGCGACGACGACCGTTCATTGCCAACTCACTTTAGCGACGAGCGACCGTTCATTAACTCATCACTTTAGCGACGAGCGACCGTTCATTGCCAAATCACTTTAGCGACGAGCGACCGTTCATTGCCAAACTCACTTTAGCGACGAGCGACCGTTCATTGCGAACTCACTTTAGCGACGAGCGACCGTTCATTTGCAAACTCACTTTAGCGACGAGCGACCGTTCATTGCTAACTCACTTTAGCGACGAGCGACCGTTCATTGCCAACTCACTTTAGCGACGAGCGACCGTTCATTGCGAACTCTCTTTAGCGACGAGCGACCGTTCATTGCGAACTCACTTTAGCGACGAGCGACCGTTCATTGCGAACTCACTTTAGCGACGAGCGACCGTTCATTTGCAAACTCACTTTAGCGACGAGCGACCGTTCATTGCGAACTCACTTTAGCGCGAACGACCGACCGTTCATTGCGAACTCACTAGCGAGCGAGCGACCGTTCATTGCGAACTCACTTTAGCGACGAGCGACCGTTCATTGCGAACTCACTTTAGCGACGAGCGACCGTTCATTGCTAACTCACTTTAGCGACGAGCGACCGTTCATTTGCGAACTCACTTTAGCGACGAGCGACCGTTCATTGCCAACTCACTTTAGCGACGAGCGACCGTTCATTTGCTAACTCACTTTAGCGACGAGCGACCGTTCATTTGAACTCACTTTAGCGACGAGCGACCGTTCATTGCAACTCACTTTAGCGACGAGCGACCGTTCATTGCGAACTCACTTTAGCGACGAGCGACCGTTCATTGCAAACTCACTTTAGCGAGCGAGCGACCGTTCATTTGCGAACTCACTTTAGCGACGAGCGACCGTTCATTGCCAACTCACTTTAGCGACGAGCGACCGTTCATTGCCAACTCACTTTAGCGACGAGCGACCGTTCATTGCCAACTCACTTTAGCGACGAGCGACCGTTCATTTGCGAACTCACTTTAGCGACGAGCGACCGTTCATTGCGAACTCACTTTAGCGACGAGCGACCGTTCATTGCAAAACTCACTTTAGCGACGAGCGACCGTTCATTGCGAACTCACTTTAGCGACGAGCGACCGTTCATTGCCAACTCACTTTAGCGACGAGCGACCGTTCATTGCGAACTCACTTTAGCGCGACGAGCGACCGTTCATTGCCAACTCACTTTAGCGACGAGCGACCGTTCATTCAAATTCACTTTAGCGACGACCGTTCATTGCTAACTCACTTCTTTAGCGACGAGCGACCGTTCATTGCCAACTCACTTTAGCGACGAGCGACCGTTCATTGCGAACTCACTTTAGCGACGAGCGACCGTTCATTGCGAACTCACTTTAGCGACGAGCGACCGTTCATTGCGAACTCACTTTAGCGACGAGCGACCGTTCATTGCGAACTCACTTTAGCGACGAGCGACCGTTCATTGCAACTCACTTTAGCGACGAGCGACCGTTCATTGCCAAACTCACTTTAGCGACGAGCGACCGTTCATTGCAAACTCACTTTAGCGACGAGCGACCGTTCATTGCGAACTCACTTTAGCGACGAGCGACCGTTCATTGCCAAACTCACTTTAGCGACGAGCGACCGTTCATTGCGAACTCACTTTAGCGCGACGAGCGACCGTTCATTGCCAACTCACTTTAGCGACGAGCGACCGTTCATTGCGAACTCACTTTAGCGACGAGCGACCGTTCATTGCGAACTCACTTTAGCGACGAGCGACCGTTCATTTGCCAACTCACTTTAGCGACGAGCGACCGTTCATTGCGAACTCACTTTAGCGACGAGCGACCGTTCATTGCAAACTCACTTTAGCGAGCGACGAGCGACCGTTCATTGCGAACTCACTTTAGCGACGAGCGACCGTTCATTGCGAACTCACTTTAGCGACGAGCGACCGTTCATTGCGAACTCACTTTAGCGACGAGCGACCGTTCATTGCCGAACTCACTTTAGCGACGAGCGACCGTTCATTGCGAACTCACTTTAGCGACGAGCGACCGTTCATTTGCGAACTCACTTTAGCGACGAGCGACCGTTCATTGCGAACTCACTTTAGCGACGAGCGACCGTTCATTGCGAACTCACTTTAGCGACGAGCGACCGTTCATTGCGAACTCACTTTAGCGACGAGCGACCGTTCATTGCGAACTCACTTTAGCGACGAGCGACCGTTCATTGCGAACTCACTTTAGCGACGAGCGACCGTTCATTGCCAAACTCACTTTTAGCGACGAGCGACCGTTCATTGCGAACTCACTTTAGCGACGAGCGACCGTTCATTGCAAACTCACTTTAGCGACGAGCGACCGTTCATTGCGAACTCACTTTAGCGACGAGCGACCGTTCATTTGCGAACTCACTTTAGCGACGAGCGACCGTTCATTTGCGAAAACTCACTTTAGCGACGAGCGACCGTTCATTGCGAACTCACTTTAGCGACGAGCGACCGTTCATTGCGAACTCACTTTAGCGACGAGCGACCGTTCATTGCAAATAACTTTCGACGAGCGACCGTTCATTTCACTTTAGCGACGAGCGACCGTTCATTGCGAACTCACTTTAGCGACGAGCGACCGTTCATTGCGAACTCACTTTAGCGACGAGCGACCGTTCATTTGCCAACTCTTTAGCGCGACGAGCGACCGTTCATTGCTAACTCACGTTTTAGCGACGAGCGACCGTTCGTTCATTGCGAACTCACTTTAGCGACGAGCGACCGTTCATTGCGAACTCACTTTAGCGACGAGCGACCGTTCATTGCAAACTCACTTTAGCGACGAGCGACCGTTCATTGCGAACTCACTTTAGCGACGAGCGACCGTTCATTGCGAACTCACTTTAGCGACGAGCGACCGTTCATTCATTGCGAACTCACTTTAGCGACGAGCGACCGTTCATTGCCAACTCACTTTAGCGACGAGCGACCGTTTGCAAAACTCACTTTAGCGACGAGCGACCGTTCATTGCCAACTCACTTTAGCGACGAGCGACCGTTCATTGCAAACTCACTTTAGCGACGAGCGACCGTTCATTGCGAACTCACTTTAGCGACGAGCGACCGTTCATTGCGAACTCACTTTAGCGACGAGCGACCGTTCATTGCAAACTCTCACTTTAGCGACGAGCGACCGTTCATTGCGAACTCACTTTAGCGACGAGCGACCGTTCATTGCAAACTCACTTTAGCGACGAGCGACCGTTCATTGCGAACTCACTTTAGCGACGAGCGACCGTTCATTTGCGAACTCACTTTAGCGACGAGCGACCGTTCATTGCGAACTCACTTTAGCGACGAGCGACCGTTCATTGCGAACTCACTTTAGCGACGAGCGACCGTTTCATTGCAAACTCACTTTAGCGACGAGCGACCGTTCATTGCGAACTCACTTTAGCGACGAGCGACCGTTCATTGCAAACTCACTTTAGCGACGAGCGACCGTTCATTGCGAACTCACTTTAGCGACGAGCGACCGTTCATTGCAAACTCACTTTAGCGACGAGCGACCGTTCATTGCGAACTCACTTTAGCGACGAGCGACCGTTCATTGCGAACTCACTTTAGCGACGAGCGACCGTTCATTGCGAACTCACTTTAGCGACGAGCGACCGTTCATTTGCGAACTCACTTTCATTGCGAGCGACCGTTCACCGTTCATTGCGAAATCACTTTAGCGACGAGCGACCGTTCATTGCCGAACTCACTTTAGCGACGACGAGCGACCGTTCATTGCGAACTCACTTTAGCGACGAGCGACCGTTCATTGCCAACTCACTTTAGCGACGAGCGACCGTTCATTGCCAACTCACTTTAGCGACGAGCGACCGTTCATTGCCAACTCACTTTAGCGACGAGCGACCGTTCATTGCGAACTCACTTTAGCGACGAGCGACCGTTCATTTGCGAACTCACTTTAGCGACGAGCGACCGTTCATTGCCAACTCACTTTAGCGACGAGCGACCGTTCATTGCGAACTCACTTTAGCGACGAGCGACCGTTCATTGCGAACTCACTTTAGCGACGAGCGACCGTTCATTTGCGAACTCACTTTAGCGACGAGCGACCGTTCATTGCCAACTCACTTTAGCGACGAGCGACCGTTCATTGCGCGAACTCACTTTAGCGACGACGAGCGACCGTTCATTTGCGAACTCACTTAGCGACGAGCGACCGTTCATTGCGAACTCACTTTAGCGACGAGCGACCGTTCATTCATTGCGAACTCACTTTAGCGACGAGCGACCGTTCATTGCGAACTCACTTTAGCGACGAGCGACGTTCATTTGCGACGAACGTTCACTTTCAGCGACGAGCGACCGTTCATTGCGAAACTCACTTTAGCGACGAGCGACCGTTCATTGCCAAACTCACTTTAGCGCGACGAGCGACCGTTCATTGCCAACTCACTTTAGCGACGAGCGACCGTTCATTGCGAACTCACTTTAGCGACGAGCGACCGTTCATTGCGAACTCACTTTAGCGACGAGCGAGCGACCGTTCATTGCGAACTCACTTTAGCGACGAGCGACCGTTCATTGCAAACTCACTTTAGCGACGAGCGACCGTTCATTGCGAACTCACTTTAGCGACGAGCGACCGTTCATTGCGAACTCACTTTAGCGACGAGCGACCGTTCATTTGCGAACTCACTTTAGCGACGAGCGACCGTTCATTGCCAACTCACTTTAGCGACGAGCGACCGTTCATTTGCGAACTCACTTTAGCGACGAGCGACCGTTCATTGCCAACTCACTTTAGCGACGAGCGACCGTTCATTTGCGAACTCACTTTACCGACGAGCGACCGTTCATTGCCAACTCTCTTTAGCGACGAGCGACCGTTCATTGCGAACTCACTTAGCGACGAGCGACCGTTCATTGCGAACTCACTTTAGCGACGAGCGACCGTTCATTTGCCAAACTCACTTTAGCGACGAGCGACCGTTCATTGCAACTCACTTTAGCGACGAGCGACCGTTCATTGCGAACTCACTTTAGCGACGAGCGACCGTTCATTGCCAAACTCACTTTAGCGACGAGCGACCGTTCATTGCCAAACTCACTTTAGCGACGAGCGACCGTTCATTGCGAACTCACTTTAGCGACGAGCGACCGTTCATTGCCGAACTCACTTTAGCGACGAGCGACCGTTCATTGCAAACTCACTTTAGCGACGAGCGACCGTTCATTGCGAACTCACTTTAGCGACGAGCGACCGTTCATTGCGAACTCACTTTAGCGACGAGCGACCGTTCATTGCGAACTCACTTTAGCGACGAGCGACCGTTCATTGCAAACTCACTTTAGCGACGAGCGACCGTTCATTGCCAACTCACTTTAGCGACGAGCGACCGTTCATTGCGAACTCACTTTAGCGACGAGCGACCGTTCATTCATTGCGAACTCACTTTAGCGACGAGCGACCGTTCATTGCGAAATCACTTTAGCGACGAATGACCGTTCATTGCGAACTCACTTTAGCGACGAACGACCGTTCATTGCGAACTCACTTTAGCGACGAACGACCGTTCATTGCGAACTCACTTTAGCGACGAACGACCGTTCATTGCAAACTCACTTTAGCGACGAACGACCGTTCATTGCTAACTCACTTTAGCGACGAGCGACCGTTCATTGCGAACTCACTTTAGCGACGAGCGACCGTTCATTGCGAACTCACTTTAGCGACGAGCGACCGTTCATTGCGAACTCACTTTAGCGACGAGCGACCGTTCATTGCCAACTCACTTTAGCGACGAGCGACCGTTCATTGCGAACTCACTTTTTACGCGACCGTTCGATTGCGACCGTTCATTGCGAACTCACTTTAGCGACGAGCGACCGTTCATTGCAAACTCACTTTAGCGACGAGCGACCGTTCATTGCAAACTCACTTTAGCGACGAGCGACCGTTCATTTGCGAACTCACTTTAGCGACGAGCGACCGTTCATTGCCAAACTCACTTTAGCGACGAGCGACCGTTCATTGCGAACTCACTTTAGCGACGAGCGACCGTTCATTGCCAACTCACTTTAGCGACGAGCGACCGTTCATTGCCAACTCACTTTAGCGACGAGCGACCGTTCATTTGCGAACTCACTTTAGCGACGAGCGACCGTTCATTGCAAACTCACTTTAGCGACGAGCGACCGTTCATTTGCGAACTCACTTTAGCGAGCGACGCGACCGTTCATTGCAAACTCTTTTTAGCGACGAGCGACCGTTCATTGCCGAACTCACTTTAGCGACGAGCGACCGTTCATTGCAAACTCACTTTAGCGACGAGCGACCGTTCATTGCGAACTCACTTTAGCGACGAGCGACCGTTCATTGCGAACTCACTTTAGCGACGAGCGACCGTTCATTGCGAACCTTTTTAGCGACGAGCGACCGACCGTTCATTGCAAACTCACTTTAGCGCGACGAGCGACCGTTCATTGCTAACTCACTTTAGCGACGAGCGACCGTTCATTGCCAACTCACTTTAGCGACGAGCGACCGTTCATTTGCAAAACTCACTTTAGCGACGCGACCGCGACCGTTCATTGCGACGAACTCACTTTTCGGCGCGACCGTTCATTGCGAACTCACTTTAGCGACGAGCGACCGTTCATTGCAAACTCACTTTAGCGACGAGCGACCGTTCATTGCGAACTCACTTTAGCGCGACGAGCGACCGTTCATTGCGAACTCACTTTAGCGACGAGCGACCGTTCATTGCGAACTCACTTTAGCGACGAGCGACCGTTCATTGCAAACTCACTTTAGCGACGAGCGACCGTTCATTGCGAACTCTCACTTTAGCGACGAGCGACCGTTCGTTCATTGCCAAACTCACTTTAGCGACGAGCGACCCGTCATTTGCGAACTCACTTTAGCGACGAGCGACCGTTCATTGCGAACTCCTTTTAGCGACGAGCGACCGTTCATTGCGAACTCACTTTAGCGACGAACGACCGTTCATTGCTAACTCACTTTAGCGACGAACGACCGTTCATTGCGAACTCACTTTAGCGACGAACGACCGTTCATTGCCGAACTCACTTTAGCGACGAACGACCGTTCATTGCGAACTCACTTTAGCGACGAACGACCGTTCATTGCGAACTCACTTTAGCGACGAACGACCGTTCATTGCGAACTCACTTTAGCGACGAACGACCGTTCATTGCCAAACTCACGAGCGAGCGACGACCGTTCATTGCGAACTCACTTTAGCGACGCGACCGTTCATTGCGAACTCACTTTAGCGACGAGCGACCGTTCATTGCAACTCACTTTAGCGACGAGCGACCGTTCATTGCGAACTCACTTTAGCGACGAGCGACCGTTCATTGCCGAACTCACTTTAGCGACGAGCGACCGTTCATTGCGAACTCACTTTAGCGACGAGCGACCGTTCATTGCGCGAACTCACTTTAGCGACGACGACCGTTCATTGCGAACTCACTTTAGCGACGAGCGACCGTTCATTGCGAACTCACTTTAGCGACGAGCGACCGTTCATTGCGAACTCACTTTAGCGACGAGCGACCGTTCATTGCCAACTCACTTTAGCGACGAGCGACCGTTCATTGCCAACTCTTTAGCGACGAGCGACCGTTCATTGCCAACTCGACGACGAGCGACCGTTCATTGCGAACTCACTTTAGCGACGAGCGACCGTTCATTGCTAACTCACTTTAGCGACGAGCGACCGTTCATTGCCTAACTCACTAGCGCGGCGAGCGACCGTTCATTGCGAACTCACTTTAGCGACGAGCGACCGTTCATTGCCAAACTCACTTTAGCGACGAGCGACCGTTCATTGCAAACTCACTTTAGCGACGAGCGACCGTTCATTGCGAACTCACTTTAGCGACGAGCGACCGTTCATTGCGAACTCACTTTAGCGACGAGCGACCGTTCATTGCGAACTCACTTTAGCGACGAGCGACCGTTCATTGCCAACACTTTAGCGACGAGCGACCGTTCATTGCCAAACTCACTTTAGCGACGAGCGACCGTTCATTGCCAAACTCACTTTAGCGACGAGCGACCGTTCATTTGCGAACTCACTTTAGCGACGAGCGACCGTTCATTGCGAACTCACTTTAGCGACGAGCGACCGTTCATTGCGAACTCACTTTAGCGACGAGCGACCGTTCATTTGCCAACTCACTTTAGCGACGAGCGACCGTTCATTGCGAACTCACTTTAGCGACGAGCGACCGTTCATTTGCGAACTCACTTTAGCGACGAGCGACCGTTCATTGCGAACTCACTTTAGCGACGAGCGACCGTTCATTGCCAACTCACTTTAGCGACGAGCGACCGTTCATTGCGAACTCACTTTAGCGACGAGCGACCGTTCATTGCGAACTCACTTTAGCGACTCGACCGTTCATTGCCGAAGCGACGAGCGACCGTTCATTGCGAACTCACTTTAGCGACGAGCGACCGTTCATTGCGAACTCACTTTAGCGACGAGCGACCGTTCATTGCCAATCTCACTTTAGCGACGAGCGACCGTTCATTAACTCACTTTAGCGACGAGCGACCGTTCATTGCGAACTCACTTTTAGCGCGACGAGCGACCGTTCATTCATTGCCAACTCACTTTAGCGACGAGCGACCGTTCATTGCGAACTCACTTTAGCGACGAGCGACCGTTCATTGCGAACTCACTTTAGCGACGAGCGACCGTTCATTGCTAACTCACTTTAGCGACGACGAGCGACCGTTCATTGCGAACTCACTTTAGCGACGAGCGACCGTTCATTGCGAACTCACTTTAGCGACGAGCGACCGTTCATTGCGAACTCACTTTAGCGACGAGCGACCGTTCATTGCGAACTCTCTTTAGCGCGACGAGCGACCGTTCATTGCGAACTCACTTTAGCGACGAGCGACCGTTCATTGCCAAACTCACTTTAGCGACGAGCGACCGTTCATTGCGAACTCACTTTAGCGACGAGCGACCGTTCATTGCGAACTCACTTTAGCGACGAGCGACCGTTCATTGCCAACTCACTTTAGCGACGAGCGACCGTTCATTGCGAACTCACTTTAGCGACGAGCGACCGTTCATTGCGAACTCACTTTAGCGACGAGCGACCGTTCATTGCGAACTCACTTTTAGCGACGAGCGACCGTTCATTGCCAACTCACTTTAGCGACGAGCGACCGTTCATTGCCAACTCACTTTAGCGACGAGCGACCGTTCATTGCCAAACTCACTTTAGCGACGAGCGACCGTTCATTGCGAACTCACTTTAGCGACGAGCGACGTTCATTGCAAACTCACTTTAGCGACGAGCGACCGTTCATTGCCAAACTCACTTTAGCGACGAGCGACCGTTCATTGCGAACTCACTTTAGCGACGAGCGACCGTTCATTGCGAACTCACTTTAGCGACGAGCGACCGTTCATTGCCAACTCACTTTAGCGACGAGCGACCGTTCATTGCGAACTCACTTTAGCGACGAGCGACCGTTCATTGCTAACTCACTTTAGCGACGAGCGACCGTTCATTGCCAAACTCACTTTAGCGACGAGCGACCGTTCATTGCGAACTCACTTTTAGCCGCGAGCGACCGTTCATTGCCAAACTCACTTTAGCGACGAGCGACCGTTCATTGCGAACTCACTTTAGCGACGAGCGACCGTTCATTGCGAACTCACTTTAGCGACGAGCGACCGTTCATTGCCAACTCTTTAGCGACGAGCGACCGTTCATTGCCAACTCACTTTAGCGACGACCGTTCGTTCATTGCGAACTCGTTCTTTTTAACGACGAGCGACCGTTCATTGCCAAACTCACTTTAGCGACGAGCGACCGTTCATTGCGAACTCACTTTAGCGACGAGCGACCGTTCATTGCGAACTCACTTTAGCGACGAGCGACCGTTCATTGCCAACTCACTTTAGCGACGAGCGACCGTTCATTTGCCAACTCACTTTAGCGACGAGCGACCGTTCATTGCAAACTCACTTTAAGCGACGAGCGACCGTTCATTGCGAACTCACTTTAGCGACGAGCGACCGTTCATTGCCAAACTCACTTTAGCGACGAGCGACCGTTCATTGCGAACTCACTTTAGCGACGAGCACCGTTCATTGCCAACTCACTTTAGCGACGAGCGACCGTTCATTGCGAACTCACTTTAGCGACGAGCGACCGTTCATTGCAACTCACTTTAGCGACGAGCGACCGTTCATTGCGAACTCACTTTAGCGACGAGCGACCGTTCATTGCGAACTCACTTTAGCGACGAGCGACCGTTCATTGCGAACTCACTTTAGCGACGAGCGACCGTTCATTGACCGTTCATTGCGGCGACTCGACCGTTCATTGCGAACTCACGAGCGACCGTTCATTGCGAACTCACTTTAGCGACGAGCGACCGTTCATTGCCAACTCACTTTAGCGACGAGCGACCGTTCATTGCCAAACTCACTTTAGCGACGACGACCGTTCATTGCGAACTCACTTTAGCGACGAGCGACCGTTCATTGCGAACTCACTTTAGCGAGCGACCGTTCATTGCTAACTTCTTTAGCGCGAGCGACCGTTCATTGCTCACTCACTTAGCGACGAGCGACCGTTCATTGCCAAACTCACTTTAGCGACGAGCGACCGTTCATGCAAACTCACTTTAGCGACGAGCGACCGTTCATTGCCAACTCACTTTAGCGACGAGCGACCGTTCATTGCCAACTCACTTTAGCGACGAGCGACCGTTCATTGCGAACTCACTTTAGCGGCGAGCGACCGTTCATTGCGAACTCACTTTAGCGACGAGCGACCGTTCATTGCGAACTCACTTTAGCGACGAGCGACCGTTCATTGCGAACTCACTTTAGCGACGAGCGACCGTTCATTGCCAACTCACTTTAGCGACGAGCGACCGTTCATTGCCAAACTCACTTTAGCGACGAGCGACCGTTCATTGCCAACTCACTTTAGCGACGAGCGACCGTTCATTTGCAAACTCACTTTAGCGACGAGCGACCGTTCATTGCAAACTCACTTTAGCGACGAGCGACCGTTCATTTGCGAACTCACGGCGAGCGAGCGACCGAGCGACCGTTCATTGCGAACTCGTTCTTTAGCGAACTCACGAGCGACCGTTCATTGCGAACTCACTTTAGCGACGAGCGACCGTTCATTGCCAACTCACTTTAGCGACGAGCGACCGTTCATTGCCAACTCACTTTAGCGACGAGCGACCGTTCATTGCGAACTCACTTTAGCGACGAGCGACCGTTCATTGCGAACTCACTTTAGCGACGAGCGACCGTTCATTGCGCGAACTCACTTTAGCGACGAGCGACCCGTTCATTGCGAACTCGTTCATTTGCCAACTCACTTTAGCGACGAGCGACCGTTCATTGCGAACTCACTTTAGCGACGAGCGACCGTTCATTGCCAACTCACTTTAGCGACGAGCGACCGTTCATTGCGAACTCACTTTAGCGACGAGCGACCGTTCATTGCCAAACTCACTTTAGCGACGAGCGACCGTTCATTGCTAACTCACTTTAGCGACGAGCGACCGTTCATTGCCAACTCACTTTAGCGACGAGCGACCGTTCATTGCGAACTCACTTTAGCGACGAGCGACCGTTCATTTGCGAACTCACTTTAGCGACGAGCGACCGTTCATTGCGAACTCACTTTAGCGACGAGCGACCGTTCATTGCAAACTCACTTTAGCGACGAGCGACCGTTCATTGCTAACTCACTTTAGCGACGAGCGACCGTTCATGCTAACTCTCTCTTTAGCGACGAGCGACCGTTCATTTGCCAAATCACTTTAGCGACGAGCGACCGTTCATTGCGAACTCACTTTAGCGACGAGCGACCGTTCATTGCGAACTCACTTTAGCGACGAGCGACCGTTCATTGCAAACTCACTTTAGCGACGAGCGACCGTTCATTGCCAACTCACTTTAGCGACGAGCGACCGTTCATTGCGAACTCACTTTAGCGACGAGCGACCGTTCATTTGCCAACTCACTTTAGCGACGAGCGACCGTTCATTGCGACTCGTTCATTGACCGTTCATTGAACTCACTTTAGCGACGAGCGACCGTTCATTGCGAACTCACTTTAGCGACGAGCGACCGTTCATTGCAAACTCACTTTAGCGACGAGCGACCGTTCATTGCGAACTCACTTTAGCGACGAGCGACCGTTTCATTGCGAACTCACTTTAGCGACGAGCGACCGTTCATTTGCGAACCGTTCACTTTAGCGGACGAGCGACCGTTCACCGTTTGCCAACTCACTTTAGCGACGAGCGACCGTTCATTGCTAACTCACTTTAGCGACGAGCGAGCGACCGTTCATTGCGAACTCACTTTAGCGACGAACGACCGTTCATTGCGAACTCACTTTAGCGACGAACGACCGTTCATTGCCAAACTCACTTTAGCGACGAGCGACCGTTCATTGCGAACTCACTTTAGCGACGAGCGACCGTTCATTGCCGAACTCACTTTAGCGACGAGCGACCGTTCATTGCGAACTCACTTTAGCGACGAGCGACCGTTCATTGCGAACTCACTTTAGCGACGAGCGACCGTTCATTGCCAAACTCACTTTAGCGAGCGAGCGACCGTTCATTTGCCAAACTCACTTTAGCGACGAGCGACCGTTCATTGCGAACTCACTTTAGCGACGAGCGACCGTTCATTGCGAACTCACTTTAGCGACGAGCGACCGTTCATTGCGAACTCACTTTAGCGACGAGCGACCGTTCATTGCAAACTCTCTTTTTTAGCGACGAGCGACCGTTCATTGCGACCGTTCACTTTAAGCGACGACGAACGACCGTTCATTGCGAACTCACTTTAGCGACGAGCGACCGTTCATTGCGCGAACTCACTTTAGCGACGAGCGACCGTTCATTGCGAACTCACTTTAGCGACGAGCGACCGTTCATTGCAACTCACTTTAGCGACGAGCGACCGTTCATTTGCCAACTCACTTTAGCGACGAGCGACCGTTCATTGCGAACTCACTTTAGCGACGAGCGACCGTTCATTTGCGAACTCACTTTAGCGACGAGCGACCGTTCATTGCCAAACTCACTTTAGCGACGAGCGACCGTTCATTTGCGAACTCACTTTAGCGACGAGCGACCGTTCATTGCGAACTCACTTTAGCGACGAGCGACCGTTCATTGCGAACTCACTTTAGCGACGAGCGACCGTTCATTGCAAACTCACTTTAGCGACGAGCGACCGTTCATTGCGAACTCACTTTAGCGGCGACGCGACCGTTCATTGCAAACTCACTCACTTTAGCGACGAGCGACCGTTCATTTGCTAACTCACTTTTAGCGACGAGCGACCGTTCATTGCCAAAACTCACTTTAGCGACGAGCGACCGTTCATTGCCAAACTCACTTTAGCGACGAGCGACCGTTCATTTGCAAACTCACTTTAGCGACGAGCGACCGTTCATTGCGAACTCACTTTAGCGACGAGCGACCGTTCATTGCAAACTCACTTTAGCGACGAGCGACCGTTCACTTTAGCGACGAGCGACCGTTCATTGCTAACTCACTTTAGCGACGAGCGACCGTTCATTGCGAACTCACTTTAGCGACGAGCGACCGTTCATTGCCGAACTCACTTTAGCGACGAGCGTTCGTTCATTGCAAACTCACTTTAGCGACGAGCGACCGTTCATTGCGAACTCACTTTAGCGACGAGCGACCGTTCATTTCATTAACTCACTTTAGCGACGAGCGACCGTTCATTGCAAACTCACTTTAGCGACGAGCGACCGTTCATTGCGAAACTCACTTTAGCGACGAGCGACCGTTCATTGCCAAACTCACTTTAGCGACGAGCGACCGTTCATTGCAAACTCACTTTAGCGACGAGCGACCGTTCATTGCTAAACTCTTTTAGCGACGAGCGACCGTTCATTTTGCCAACTCACTTTAGCGACGAGCGACCGTTCATTCATTGCGAACTCACTTTAGCGACGAGCGACCGTTCATTGCGAACTCACTTTAGCGACGAGCGACCGTTCATTGCAACTCACGAACTCACGTTTGCAAACTCACTTTAGCGACGAGCGTTCGTTCATTGCAACTCACTTTAGCGACGAGCGACCGTTCATTGCAAACTCACTTTAGCGACGAGCGACCGTTCATTGCCAAACTCACTTTAGCGACGAGCGACCGTTCATTGCCAACTCACTTTAGCGACGAGCGACCGTTCATTGCAAAACTCACTTTAGCGACGAGCGACCGTTCATTGCGAACTCACTTTAGCGACGAGCGACCGTTCATTGCAAACTCACTTTAGCGACGAGCGACCGTTCATTGCAAACTCACTTTAGCGACGAGCGACCGTTCATTGCGAACTCACTTTAGCGACGAGCGACCGTTCATTGCGAACTCACTTTAGCGACGAGCGACCGTTCATTGCGAACTCACTTTAGCGACGAGCGACCGTTCATTGCGAACTCACTTTAGCGACGAGCGACCGTTCATTGCGAACTCACTTTAGCGACGAGCGACCGTTCATTTGCGAACTCACTTTAGCGACGAGCGACCGTTCATTTGCGAACTCACTTTAGCGACGAGCGACCGTTCATTGCCAACTCACTTTAGCGACGAGCGACCGTTCATTGCTAACTCACTTTAGCGACGAGCGACCGTTCATTGCCAACTCACTTTAGCGACGAGCGACCGTTCATTGCCAACTCTCACTTTAGCGACGAGCGACCGTTCATTGCGAACTCACTTTTAGCGACCGTTCGAGCGACCGTTCATTTGCCAACTCACTTTAGCGACGAGCGACCGTTCATTGCGAACTCACTTTAGCGACGAGCGACCGTTCATTGCGAACTCACTTTAGCGACGAGCGACCGTTCATTGCGAACTCACTTTAGCGACGAGCGACCGTTCATTGCGAACTCACTTTAGCGACGAGCGACCGTTCATTGCTAACTCACTTTAGCGACGAGCGACCGTTCATTGCCAACTCACTTTAGCGACGAGCGACCGTTCATTGCTAACTCACTTTAGCGACGAGCGACCGTTCATTGCGAACTCACTTTAGCGACGAGCGACCGTTCATTGCCAAACTCACTTTAGCGACGAGCGACCGTTCATTGCAACTCACTTTAGCGACGAGCGACCGTTCATTGCGAACTCACTTTAGCGACGAGCGACCGTTCATTGCGAACTCACTTTAGCGACGAGCGACCGTTCATTGCGAACTCACTTTAGCGACGAGCGACCGTTCGTTCACTTGCGACGCGAACTCACTTTTAGCGACGAGCGACCGTTCATTGCAAACTCACT
This sequence comes from Aristolochia fimbriata, assembly GCA_019845555.1. NCBI lineage: Eukaryota > Viridiplantae > Streptophyta > Magnoliopsida > Piperales > Aristolochiaceae > Aristolochia > Aristolochia fimbriata. The sequence goes on from JAINDJ010000177.1 coordinate 45,077, forward strand.
TTAGCGACGAGCGACCGTTCATTGCGAACTCACTTTAGCGACGAGCGACCGTTCATTGCGAACTCACTTTAGCGACGAGCGACCGTTCATTTGCGAACTCACTTTAGCGACGAGCGACCGTTCATTGCCAACTCACTTTAGCGACGAGCGACCGTTCATTGCGAACTCACTTTAGCGACGAGCGACCGACCGTTCATTTAGCAACGACGACCGTTCACTTTCACGACGAGCGACCGTTCATTGCGAACTCACTTTAGCGACGAGCGACCGTTCATTGCGAACTCACTTTAGCGACGAGCGACCGTTCATTGCGAACTCACTTTAGCGACGAGCGACCGTTCATTGCGAACTCACTTTAGCGACGAGCGACCGTTCATTGCGAACTCACTTTAGCGACGAGCGACCGTTCATTGCGAACTCACTTTAGCGACGAGCGACCGTTCATTGCCAACTCACTTTAGCGACGAGCGACCGTTCATTGCAAATCACTTTAGCGACGAGCGACCGTTCATTGCGAAACTCACTTTAGCGACGAGCGACCGTTCATTGCGAACTCACTTTAGCGACGAGCGACCGTTCATTGCCAAATCACTTCGAGCGACCGTTCATTGCCAAACTCACTTTAGCGACGAGCGACCGTTCATTGCCGAACTCACTTTAGCGACGAGCGACCGTTCATTGCGAACTCACTTTAGCGACGAGCGACCGTTCATTTTGCGAACTCACTTTAGCGACGAGCGACCGTTCATTGCCAACTCACTTTAGCGACGAGCGACCGTTCATTGCCGAACTCACTTTAGCGACGAGCGACCGTTCATTGCGAACTCACTTTAGCGACGAGCGACCGTTCATTGCGAACTCACTTTAGCGACGAGCGACCGTTCATTGCGAACTCACTTTAGCGACGAGCGACCGTTCATTGCGAACTCACTTTAGCGACGAGCGACCGTTCATTGCCAACTCACTTTAGCGACGAGCGACCGTTCATTTGCCGAACTCACTTTAGCGACGAGCGACCGTTCATTTGCTAACTCACTTTAGCGACGAGCGACCGTTCATTGCGAACTCACTTTAGCGACGAGCGACCGTTCATTTGCAAACTCACTTTAGCGACGAGCGACCGTTCATTGCGAACTCACTTTAGCGACGAGCGACCGTTCATTGCTAACTCACTTTAGCGACGAGCGACCGTTCATTGCGAACTCACTTTAGCGACGAGCGACCGTTCATTGCGAACTCACTTTAGCGACGAGCGACCGTTCATTGCCAACTCACTTTAGCGACGAGCGACCGTTCATTGCAAACTCACTTTAGCGACGAGCGACCGTTCATTTCACTTTAGCGACGAGCGACCGTTCATTGCTAACTCACTTTAGCGACGAGCGACCGTTCATTGCCAACTCACTTTAGCGACGAGCGACCGTTCATTGCCGAACTCACTTTAGCGATGACGACCGTTCATTCGCGAACTCACTAGCGATGACGGGATTTCATTGCCAAATCACTGGCGATGGCGACACGACCGTTCTTTGCGAACTGTCTTTAGCGTGAACGACCGTTC